>JALPQI010014459.1:0-22395 GCA_025490895.1 Thaumatotibia leucotreta | reverse complement strand
TTCAACTGACGTGAATTTTGATGATTCTTGTTATGAGCCAATGGACACTACGGAAATGAAGTCAGATTCTCCAAAAGAAAAAGATGTTCAGTGTGCGAAAGATTCTGAGAGTGAAAAACTTTTCAATAATCAAGGATCGCTCGATGTAGGTGACGGAGAACAAATATCTATGGAAAATTGCACAATAGACAATATGCCACAGCTTCTTAATCCTAAAGAGGTATCAGAAGAAAATGTGCTTGATGCGGAGGATAATATAATGGAGGTTTTGAATTCCAACGGATCTGTTAATAATGGAAATTTAAACATTAATATGGACATTACAGATTTACTTGATAGTGATACAAATTTATGCTCAAAAATTGGAGACGATGTAGACCTAGATCAGTTAAATGATCTCGCGTCAACGCAAAAAGGTGATTGTGACGATAAATCGGTTTCTAGAATCATTTCTAGCGGGTGTTTACAAAGTACTGACAGTAATAATTAAATATGGTAATCATAAGTAGATACTAATTAGTATGAATGTTGCATTTAATATTCCGAGCTATGCATAACAATCAGGTTACTCTTAACCCTTGATATGTCGAAGCACTGATCAGTGCACGTGGTACCAATAAGAAAAATAAAATCGTGACACTTAAGAATGTTTTCTATGATGTAGGTTTTGAATTACGCATTGGGCTCCTTGAGATTTTTGTTGTGGATGATGTAATTTTTTAACAAAAACAGTGCCAAACTTGGTTTTCATGTCGAAAATCTATGCCTTCAGCCCTTCTATGTTTCGATATCAATATAAATATTCTTGGAATTGTCATACTGTTATTCAACATTGATTTGACTCAATTTCACTTCAATTGGTCCATTTAGACCATTTATTCACCAACGCCGAATAAAATATATCTGTAAGATAAATGTCAGCTGAACCCTTTCTTTTATATGTCTTTGGAAAAGGATAGTGATACTTAATTATTTGGAAATTGTGAACCAGGCCGTTAGTCTACGAGTAGAAAACAAAAACGATTTGGCTTAGCCTAGCTCGTTTTGCTTTAGTCGCGAATTCGAATTATTATTTTTATAATATTCAGTGTAAATGTTACTGATTTCACAAATATCGGTTATTTTCAAATATAAATAATATTATCATAAATATTAATAACAAATATCGATTATGATCCACTACAAGATTTGCAATGAACCCAATTTTAGATTAATAGGCAATTTTCTTGTCATCAAATGGGTTTTGGAGAACGAAGCATGTAGGTATGTGAACAAAATGTATGGCTGGCCTGACGCGAAATCTTTGTATATATTAGTATTCTTAAAAAAATAACCAAATCTCATTAATGTACCTATTTATCGATATTAGAGCTTCGATATTCTGTTCAATTTATAGAGGTATTTCACATTACGATTAAAACAGAATTTTACTTTGTATAAGTATTTTTTATTAAATATAACATTTCGTTGCAAATGTGGTTACATGTCTGTATGGAGTATGATTAGAAATGGATTGTTTGATTGACCGTACGCATGGGTAATGTTATAAATGAGACAACATACTATCTTTTAAAAGTTCTTCTTGTTTAACAATGGCTAAATATTCTAAACATATTATATATTAAATTTGATTAAAATAAAACATACTTTAATTTGGTCACATTTATAACAATCGTATATCATGTAAGAAATATTTTAAATGCTTTAAATTATACTAATATTGTGTAAATACATAGTATATTCCTGCTATTTATTAGAAATATTATGTCGTAGGACATGAAGATTATAAAAGACTCCGTTTTTAGGGTTTCGTAGTAAACTTTTCACCCTTTCACCCACCGCGGCCATTTCGCTGCGTGCAAATTTATATAGAAATCGCTTTCAAATCGTCCAAGTGAATCGCTAGTGTGAACAGGCCCTTATAGTTTCGCCGTGTCCGTTTTTTTTTTTTTTTTTTTTTGTCGGGTGCCTACAGCCTCCTTGCGGAGTTTGCTGGGAGTCTTGGCTGGCGTTGGGAGGTCTCCTTTTGGGCCTCCCGAACTCCGGATAATTTATTATTATGTACGCGGGCACTCGGGTGCACGGGCAGCCCGAGGCAGTGTATGTAAAGTGTAATTTTTATGCTACGTTATTTGTCATTTCAAAATAAGTGGATAGTGTAGTGATGAGATGTTTAACGCACGGTATGTATACATACCGCGCGGCGTAGTGTCTTTGTAACCGTGTCCGTCTGTCTGTCCTTAGTATAACTCAGTGGCCGTTAGTAGTAGAAATTTGCAATTTGGTACAAGTACGTACATATTAATCACGCTGACAAATATTATTATTGTCTGTTTAGCGTGCCAAAAGTTGTATTTTGCGACCTAAGGCCTAAATAACTTTGGTTCCTTTTTACAACTGCTTAGCGAAGTGTTTTAACGTTTGTCTAGTTTTTAAAGGCAGAATGAAACTCAATTCTGTTATTAAAGCATAAATATACTAAATATGTTTATACGTACTTTTATTTTATTAATTACTTTTTAGTTATACTAAATGCAAGTAATCACATTAGGTATTTGCACTTTAAAAACCAATGATAAATTAAGTTGTGACCGGAACGGAAAGTCTGTCTCAGGAGAGGCGCTTTACCTAACTTCAAGCAATTAAGTTCGAATGCATCTACAGTGTGTAAGTGTAATACAGGCGATCAATTAAACCAGGCATGGGATTCATTAGTGTAATCATGGATTACAAGGTTTTTTTTAAATACTCTCAATTATGACCCCACAGAATTTTTTAAAGATTATCGGAGCAGCAATGTAGGTACGAACATTTGTTATTGTTGATATGGCAGTTATGTCATCTGCTTTTGAAATTAGCTGTCATCGAGTCTTTAACTTAGCCCACCTAAAGAAGACCAAAAGTTGCCTATCGGGGGAAATAACTCGTGTATAAGCGAATTTTGGCATAGTTGTAGGGAATGGTGTTTTAAACCACATACTAAAAGTACTGGTGGTTAGGGGTGGAGCTAACGGGGGGAGGGGGGTGTAAAGGTCCTTATTTTTAATTTTTCGTAAATAACTCGTAAACCGTGGCTTATAGCAAAAAACGGTCTAGTACATAAGTAATCTACATAAAATTCTCTACAAAAATGGTATACGCATGTTTCCTCTGGGATCAATACGTCATGAGATAAGAAAGCCCGAAGTTGGACACAATAAAAATAAACACATTTGTTTAAGTAGGTATGGCACATACAGAATGCTCGCGAGCATTCCAAAAGATTTCAATGCTCAATTCCTGACCATATTTAGAGTCTTTAATGTTATATAAAATTTCCTGGATTCGGCTTGGTTTCAGAGATAATCAACCTTTTTTTCGAAATAAGTTTTTCGACGTAACTCATCATAAAACTTCTTTTTGATTACAATGCTACCACAATGTGTTTTAATATTACCACACCTTTTGCCTGGCAATCAAAAAATGGGAATAAACTTGACGAAATAACCAGTCCCGAAAAAAAATATTAAAATAAATAATTTCAACAAATTGTTGTTGTGATACAAAGTACTGGAAATGTTAAAATGTATGCAAAAAGTCAAAAAAAAAAGAAAAAAAAATTTTTTTTTGTTGGTATTTGACATTAGGTCTCATAATAATTTTTGTTTGTTTTGATGTCTAGAATGCATAGTAAAAATCTTTTGACGATGATTATGAGAATATTTTAGGTTTAGAAGATAATTAGGAATTTTATTTTTACAAATAAGCATACAGGGTGCGTGCGGTGACGGAGTAAGAATACAAAAATCACCGCCCCTCTCTTCCCGTGGGTGTCGTAGGAGTCGACTAAGGGAAATACTGAGTAGCCAGCTTCTCAGCCGGTGGTAGGGTATTTTTACTAGTACCCGCCTGGTTGGCTACCACCGTACATTCGGTGTAAACGCCCGTGAAATGACTTACCTTCGTGTTTGCCGTGTTTCGGGGTCAGCCGGTGTATTTACCAGCATCTAGCGGGCCAGCAAGGCGGTGGCAACTAACAGGTTACTGATTGTCTCCTGTTCGTTGCCGCCGCGATTTGGGCTCTACTTTTCACTTACGATTAGGTGGAGTGGAGCCACTTTGTTGTGCCAACGTTATTTTTATTGGGTCGGCAACGCGCATGTGACACCCTGAGGTTGCAGGCGCCCATAGGCTACGGTGACTGCTTTCCATCAGGCGGGCCGTATGCTTGTTTGCCACCGACGTGGTATAAAAAAAAAAAAAAAAAAAAGGGCGCGCCCGGGCGCGAGCATTCCAAAAGATTTTAAGTATGCATTCCAGATATCAAAATAAACAAAAAATATTATGAGACCTAATGTCAAATACCACCAAAAAAAAAATTTTTTTTTCTCTTTTATGTTAGACTTTTTGAATACTTTTTGACATTTCCAGTACTTTTTCTCATAACAACAATTTGTGAAAATTATTTATTTTAATATTTTTTTTAGGGACTGGTTATTTCGTCAAGTTTATTCCCATTTTTTGATTGCCAGGCAAAAGGTGTGGTAATATTAAAACACATTGTGGTAGCATTGTAATCAAAAAGAAGTTTTATGATGAGTTACGTCGAAAAACTTATTTCGAAAAAAAGGTTGATTATCTCTGAAACCAAGCCGAATCCAGGAAATTTTATATAACATTAAAGACTCTAAATATGGTCAGGAATTGAGCATTGAAATCTTTTGGAATGCTCGCGAGCATTCTGTATGTGCCATACCTACTTAAACAAATGTGTTTATTTTTATTGTGCCCAACTTCGGGCTTTCTTATCTCATGACGTATTGATCCCAGAGGAAACATGCGTATACCATTTTTGTAGAGAATTTTATGTAGATTACTTATGTACTAGACCGTTTTTTGCTATAAGCCACGGTTTACGAGTTATTTACGAAAAATTAAAAATAAGGACCTTTACACCCCCCTCCCCCCGTTAGCTCCACCCCTAACCACCAGTACTTTTAGTATGTAGTTTAAAACACCACTCCCTACAACTATGCCAAAATTCGCTTATACACGAGTTTTTTCCTCTGAGTTTCCTTCGTTTGGTGTACTAACTCGCGTATGTTGCTCTACATTGCGCGCTGAATTATTTTGTATGGAAAATTTTGTTGCTCTAATTTTAAGTAAACGTTATTTAAATGTACTTATTATGTCGTAAACTAACACCCGTTAAGAGCTTCGCCTGTATTAGACTTACACCCTGTATAATATTTAGTCTACATCAAAGATATCATTAGTTTTTGATGACCTACTAAAAATATATTTACGCAACTTTATTGCCTTGACATTAAGGCCTTGTAAATATATTTTTGCCACCTAAACCGTATGATTACGGTTCTTTGACGTCGACTGTTATGTACACGATTAGTCACAAGCGATTTCTAAATCAGCTGCAATAAAACAGCGGTCTTTGAATAACTACGGAACCCTACACCGACATGCTCTTGGCCGGATTTTTAAGAAAATTTACAATTCTAGTGTATTATGAAATGCTCAGGGTTGATTCACATTTTTTTTAATTTCCATTTCATTTCTGTGATCAAACTTTATACCGAATATACACAATTAACAAGTTTATTATCATATTATTAGAATTTATTTCATAACACTTACAATAATCGGTCCGTCGGTGGTCGATCGGTGTCACAATATTTGGTTTATAATTACGCAATGTATTTGCTTTGCATGTGATTTGCTTGGTAAATAATTAAATAATAACCATAACTTCCATAACGAAGTTCCAACTTTTTTCTGTTTGTTATTGCCATGGTCACGGTCATCTGAGTAACGCTGGTTTTATGCAAAATTATGCTACTTAAACTATGCAAACATGTATTTGTCTGGTGTTAATTATGTCCTTTCCTTAATGGGCCATCTACAAACATGGACTACATGCAAGTTTGCATAATTTAAGTAGCATAATTTTCCACGAAACCATCGTTTATGTGACCGTAACCATGGCACTTAGACAAACACCTTATAATACTTATAATTTATTTTTCTCTGACATCACTTCTTGAATAATGGTGACTGATAGCAATTATTTTTTCTAATAAAGTGCAACTTCTTTCCATTTATGTCCTTCGTCAATTTCGTGTTCATGACTAGATCGTGCTTTCCGCTAAATTTGACCATATTTGATTTATCCAAAGAACCAGTATTACTAAGTTATTTCACTGAAGTCCTGTCTTTATTATTGATTTCGTAAGTGTCTATAGTATAATTATGAGCACAAAACAGAAAGGTACAGAAGTCAACCAATAGTATGTGTGTACGCTTGGCGATCCCGCTAAGATTGTTTATTGTCAATTATGGCGCATGCACGGAGTGTATCAGCAAATGGTTATTTAAATTCAACATCGATCTGTGATTGGGCGTTTTTGGCGTGTCCGTGCTGAGCGGTGTATGTGTGCGTCTGCGTTTGCGCGAGCGCGTTTATATTGTAGGTCTTCTGTACCTTTATATTTTGTGTTATGAGACTTATGAGCAATTGTTTAAGGTGCATTCAGACCAAACGAGCATTCGCTATTATAACCCCCTACTCTACGAAATTCGATCATTACACAAAAAGTGATTCGTTTATTTCGTATTAGAGTGGGGGATAGAACATGGAATGTTCGTTTGGTCTGAATGCACCTTAATTTGACACAGATTGTAACCAGAAAATAATCTTTATGGTTTTATAAGAATCCCAATGTCTTATGTGAACGCCGTTATTTGTTTGCAGGGATCCCTTCCATGATTAATCAATAATTGAATAATTATTGAGGTTACAAATATTTTTGATATAACTAAAAAGTACGCTTATCGGCTCTTAGAAGTTAGCAGTTTTAAGAGCCGATTCTATATTTTGGAAGGTAGGCAACGGAACGTTATCGAACTGTTTAGCTGTAAAGACTTAAAAGGGTGACTGAATAAACAAGCATCTCAAGTAACAATAGCTAGAGTTATAAAAATGAAGATTGTGTGCTATGCCAATATCATTGGAGTGGATGTGTGGCAATCGAAATTGTCTAGTACTTAGGTGCCTTTGGAGTGAAAATACGATCTTTAAAAAAATATTTTTATACGTTCCGTGGACGTGTTAATAACGGGAGTATGATGACACGAAGATTGCTGTTCTATGTACAGTCGATATCTAAGATGATGTTTATTTAGCAATGTCTGGGATATATCCCTTGTCACTAAGATTGATTGATAGCGTTTATCAATATTGGTAAAAGTACCTACTTGTAAGCTCTATATGTTGTCATGAATTTAGTTTATACTGTTTTTGTCGAATTGTAAATTACACATGATGAATACAGTAGGGTATATAATATTCGTGTATCCATGATAATTTTATGTCTAAGAAATAAATTTATTTGATATGATATTTTGTTTTACATATTCCTTCTTCTCTATCCATGTCTTGTTGATGGGTAGCTATCGATATGACTTATCTGTTAATGAATGAACAATAATAATAATAATAAGGGCAGGGCAGCTTGTGACGAGCTTGGTAGTAACCTTGAGTGCTCCTAAGAGACGGTCGGGAACCCCGCCTCCGGCGTGTCTTCGTCGGACGGAGTGGAACCCTAAAGATGATGTGAAAAACTTTTTATGCAACCTATACAGGGTAGCTCGCGAGGAAACTGAAAGATTTTAATGCTGAATTCCTGAGCATATTTAGAGTATTTAATGTTATATAAAAAATCCTGGATTCGACTTGGTTCCAGAGATAATTAACCTTTTTTCGAAAAAAGTTTTTAGACGTAACTCGTCATAAAACTTATTTTTGATTACAATGCTACCACAATGTGTTCTAATATTACCACACCTTTTGCCTGACAATCAAAAAATAAGAATAGACTTGATGAAAAAACCTGTCCCTAAAAAAAACATTAAAAAAATTAATCTTAACAAATTGTTGTTATAGTTGATAAAAAGTATTCAAAACGTCAAAATTTTTGAATACTTTGTTTTTGTGGAATTTGATATTAGGTCTCATAATATTTTTTGTTTATTTTGATGTCTAGAATGCATAGTTAAAATCTTTCGGTGTCCTCGCGAGCATCCTTTGTTTATTATTTGCATAAATAGGTATTTATCCTTTGCCAAATCTGGCGCCTTTAATAAGACAAACATAATCAGTCGTCACAATAATTTATTTACAATATTAACAAAGGTTCTTTCTTAAGTACATAGCTATTCAGTCCTTGTTACTTGAAGCAGACTGGCCCCGGCCTGAAGGAAAACTGGTGTTCGGCATCTGTGAACACCCTCGGCAGGAAATCTGTGATGGGCAGCCGGTCTGTTCGGGGAGTCTTGATTTCCAGTACCACCTCGCCTTTGCCGGCCTGCGAAATAAAAACTAGTAAAGACATCAGCATTTCTGAAAAGGGCTCAAGGGGCGAAACTAATGGCAACTTGGCATGCTATATATTTGTATATACCTAGTTACTCGAAAAGGATCCAACCTCTGAAATTTTTCTCTCCTTCCTTTTGACATATGATTTAAATTGAATTAATAGTTTTTTAGGGTTCCGTAGTAAAATACGAACCCTTTTAATTTCGCCATGTCCGTCTGTCTGCCTGTCCGTAGCATAGCTCAGTGGCCGTTAGTACTAGACACTTGCAATGGCACAGGTATAAGTACAACAGTACAAGTACATGATAATTAAAAATGGAAATTTATATTTTAATTTTTGTGCCTAGAAAAAAAAATCCAATTTCTTTGACAAAGATGACGTCACGGGTCGTTATGAGCACATTTTGTAGTCCTAAAAACAGGATTTTGGGCGTTACGAGGTTACCGTAATATTTCTGCGCGGTAGTTCGCCGATTGCTCTGAAAATCGTTGTAGATACGTCAATGAGACGTTTTACAGGGGTATATTACCTTACAGTCGTCCTTGAGTAAAATGGGTTCTCTAAATTCAAAGGAATTTTGGCCGATCAGTCTAATATTGCTCATCAGTGTCACGTCGGCGGGAATGTCAGACCTGAAAAACATATAACATACATCGTTACACATAGTGAATTGAATGTGATTTGTATAAAGGGCGATTTTCGGGGAGGCACAGGAGACGGTCACTAAGCAAACTTGAACTTTGGAGCACTGACAACCAAAAAATTGCAATAAATATTTATTAATTGATATTTAATTGATAGTTAAGTTTCAATTAACTTATAATTAAGAAATTCATCCACTGCAATAACTGCCACTCCTCTTAATAACATAATCGCGTGTCAGTACTTAATTTGAACGGAGATACGTGTTTTATTTCAAGTATTCGGTCACATCTAGTCAAAGATGCTCAAAGGGAAAGTAACAAAACCTTCAAGTCTCATTATGATTCATTTTTATCTGACTGAAAATTGTACTTAAGCCCTAATACGTTGTAATTACCTCTGGTCAGCTGTGGTGCTGACGCAAGTGTACGTGAAGTTCTGCCGGACTCCGCTCGACAGTAGCCTGAGGAATCTCAGTTGAATTGAGCCGGTTCCTTCTCCCTCGTACGTTATCTGAAAAAATATTATCCACTAATTTATAGCATTTAGCGATATTTAAGAGCGTATGTCATGACGATAGAGGAGAGTCTATTTAATTTCAATTCATAAATATTACTTGTTACGAGAATAAAAAAAATATACAGGTAAATAATATATAAATAATTTAGGTTTCTTGCTCGTCTGTTTGCTACTCCAAAACTAAATCAAAGGCTAGAACATTTTGAAAATAATTATGTTCAGTTAATAATAACTTAATTGACATAATGTTGTTGGTATATTTTGAATTTAGTGCTATTACTGTATGTTAAAAAAACACTATCAGTAACTTTAAAACTTTATGTAACTTTTTTCTTTGCTTAGTTGCGTTTCAAAAACAGTTTTCGTCTCTGAAAACATAACTTTTCATAAATTTTTCGGACAATTTCATACAGTTATGTAGGTATAGTCGATGACAGTGAAAGAGCGTGATATAACCCTAGACCGCCGCGTATCTCTTCTCACTCATATTGTCAATTGAAGTTGAGCATTTTAAACTAAAGCACTAAAATGCGTTGCAGCGTTCTTATGTAGGTACCTAGAATGTCCTAGATGAATGTCACGGCCTAGATTTTAAGTGTCAATCAAATTACCCGGTAACCGTGGTCTAGTTGTGAGAACTTAGAGGGTCCGATAGCTCCGTAAGTAGCGGGATCCTTATCATCAGGATGAAGGCAGGTGTAGAAGCCCCTGCAGTACGCGCGCACTGGCTGGCTGCCGCCGCGAGCGTCGATCCAGTAATATCCTGCGGATTGTAGATATTGGACACTGTTAAGCTATCAAGAACTACAGAGTTGAAGTTATTCAACCAAGTACTGCGATTATCACACAAAACAACCGCTGTAAATGTACGTCTGTGTAGGGGTTTTAACTGCAGCAGTGTTATTCACTAAGGAAACCGCCTTGCTGTCAGCGGTGTGTCAGCGCTGCGGCAGCGTCGAGCCTAAAAATGGTATTCACTAATGTACTTTAAACGACACTAGTGCTCGGCGACGAATGCGGTGTGAGCTGGAACTACACTGCGTCGAGAGTTTGACGTTTAATGTACGAACTTCGTATTCTCTAACGAAAAACAGCGACGAACTCGCCCACAATCTCGCTCACAGCTTCAATTCCTAATGTCAAATAAAACAGCTAGGATTTTAGACAAGGCTGCCTCGAACGTCGAGCTCGTTGACGAACGCAGAATCGAATGTGTGAATAAGAGAATAACATAGCAGGATAATTTACCATCAGTGGAGTTAGGATGTGTGACCCTCAAGTCTCGGCAGCTGAGAGCAGGATTCCCGCGCGAGCCCCGCGGCCGCTGCGCTGCATCTATCGCGGCGCGAGCGGCCAGCACCCCGTTCATGATCTCCTTGGCCCAGTCGATGTCTTCTGCAATAGGTTCAATATGGGAAAAGGTTGAGTGTAGATATGCTTGCCGCTGCGGATTGAAGATTGTCCCACTAAATAATATTTCTTACTCTACTCAAGACACCCTAATCGCTTGCAGAAAACCCCTATTTAGCGAACTTTTTTAGATTCAGGTCTGTTTCAGATACTCTCTAAATAAATAACTCTAAACAAACCTAGGTAAGTAAGGTGGGGTAAGATGAAACGGTTTTTTTAATGGGGTAAGACAAAATGCTACCATCAGACGCTGTGCCAGAAGGATGACTTTTTGTCTTACCCCATTAAAAAAACCGTTTCATCTTACCCCACTTTACGTACATACGTAAAAAATGCTTACGTTTTATTATCGGTAATTTAACATACCCAACTAATTGTGATGAACTAATGAATCTGCAATTGACGAGCACTTCAACAATTCTGAAATTTCGTATACCTACACATTTCAAAAGAATCCTGACTATGTATCGACTATATTCCATTGATAAGAACGCGCAAGAGATTAACCGCTGCATTCCGAAGCCTGACGGTAGATTAGCAATGCAGATGCCAAGTTGCGATGGTACTGTAGAGGTTGTATAACAATCTTCTACATTACTGGTTACTTTCCGATATATTCTTTATTTTAAATGTAATCAACATAATAAATAAAATAAAAATTTGTATCAGTTGCCCTAGAGGGTCCGGCCTCTGTGTCACAGTCGCGCGCCGCGGCCGCCACGTATTATAAAATCAATGATTCTTCTTCAAAAGTCTTCCTCTGAGTCTTATTACACCTGCACCTCCCACAGTACTCACCATCATCAATATCGGCATCAGTCGTTGTTTCGTCATCGTCAACGCTGCGTCGACGTCGCGACGACACGAACAGTTCCGCTGGGAGCTGCGGCGGAGGCGCAGGCGGGCCGGGGGGCCCCGGCGAACCCGGCGGTCCCGGTTGGCCCGGCCTGCCCTCGGGGCCCGGCGCACCTTTGGGGCCGAGAGGCCCTTCAGGCCCTACTGGACCTGTTGGTCCAGGTTCGCCTTTTGCTCCTTGCGGGCCTTCGGAACCCTGTAGCGTATTTAAAAATAAAGATATGTTCCTGTTTAGACCACGAGATTTATCACAAGTCCTGTAAAAGGCTATGGTAGGTGTTCGCGCGTTCGATGACTATGAGTAACTTCTGGTGACGTTTTACAACTAAACGTAAATTAACTTCTTATAAGCACGATAACGACGCCTACGGGAAGAGTTAGTATGGTGACAAATGTATTTACTGCCTTCACCACACAGCAAATGTGTATGTGTAAGCATGATAAAAACGGAAATAAAACTGCATTTAATAGTTACCGAGTTGCCCTTAGGTCCAAGAGGCCCAGTTGGTCCGGGTGGTCCTTGCTTTCCACTATCGCCCTGGTCACCCTTCAAGCCCATAGGGCCGGTGTCGCCAATGTGGCCCTTCGGACCGGTGTTGCCCTTCTCTCCCCGCGATCCTTGCGGCCCTGGTGGGCCGGTTTTTCCCGTTGGGCCTTCCGGCCCGGGGGCCCCAGGTGCACCGACTTCGCCCTGAAATTATGTACTAATTAAATATCTCCAAACGTATTATGACGCGACAATCGCACGCTAAACTTTTAATGTTAATATCGGCTCCATGATACTCTAACGTCTTACCGTGCGATGAAAAATCCGAGCCCTGGTTCATTACATATTCAACAAGTTCCCGTTATAAAGGAGGAAAGAATACACTCACATTAGGCCCTGGTATCCCTCGTACTCCCCGCTGGCCTTGTTCCCCCGGGGGTCCGGCAGGGCCAGTAGGTCCCGGTTCGCCCTGAGGCCCTGGTAGACCGTGATCGCCTTTGTCGCCTGGGGTTCCTGGGCTACCCTGAACTCCGGCTTTACCTTCTGCACCCTTCGGAATACATAATCAGGAATTAAAATTGTGCTAACCTACGACAACCCTCATCATTGAAAATTGTGTTAACCTCAGGGTGCTTAGCCAAGTTGCCAATCGCTAGCGCTTAGTAGCATATCGTAGTTTTCCCTCTCTGTCACTCTTTCATATTAGTGCGACAAAGACAGTTAGCTGCCTTTCGCTTACGATTGACGATTAAGCGCTAGCGATTGGCAACTTGGCTAAGCATCCTG
Source organism: Thaumatotibia leucotreta (assembly GCA_025490895.1). Classification (NCBI taxonomy): domain Eukaryota; kingdom Metazoa; phylum Arthropoda; class Insecta; order Lepidoptera; family Tortricidae; genus Thaumatotibia; species Thaumatotibia leucotreta. Next base: position 9,327 of record JALPQI010014459.1, on the reverse strand, counting down.
CTACGTCAACTCTGTGTCGAGATTAATTTACGAAAATAAGTAAATATCTTCTCTCTCTTAAGTATAATTATGGTAGCGCTATCATTTCTGTGAATAACATAAGACTTTACATATTAATAAGGCTAAAGCTAGGCACAAATAAGGCTTCTTTACATAAGAGGATTAAAAATATTACAGATATTATATATTACGATGTTTTTTTTCAAACATTCATAAATAAACAAAATCGGTGAATGTGTCAGGTTATTTTTTTATTTAATTACGGAACAAGAGTACATACAGGATACCGGATACAGGGCGACGGATCGGTATGTTCACTTCGCATGAATATGAATAAATAATTGTAAAATCTACCGGTGTGCCTGGCAAGCCAAGTTCGCCTGGTTTCCCAACAGGACCAACTGGTCCCGGCGGTCCTGGCGGCCCGGGACTGCCTTCGGGACCGTCGGCTCCCACTTCGCCTTTGATGCCCTGTACGCCCTGCTCTCCCCTTTCGCCGGGGAAGCCTGCTGGGCCGGTGTCGCCTTTAGGCCCTTCTGGGCCAATTGGCCCCTTTGGTCCCGGTTCTCCTTGTAGTCCAACTGGGCCATCATCTCCTTTTGGCCCTGCGGGGCCTCTGGGACCCTGAGACGTATAAATATGTATTAAACACTCTTCAATACATCAAGCTTGATTGAATGAATTTCCATATCAAGCTGTACAGGGTCGTAATTAGTATACCGAAAGACATTACTCATGCATTTTTGATATCAAAAGAAGTAAAAGATATTCAACTAACGCGAGCTAAAATGCCCCAAAAAGATTGCAGGTAGCAAATGGTAGCAGATATTGCTGCGCGGGTATGGTGTTCACAATGATCTTAACACACTCTTACTCTTAGCAATAAGGTCGTGCCAAGTTCATTTTGAATACCCGGTCCGCTTAGCAATATCTGCTGCTGACTGTACATATATGTCTGCTTAGGGAGTGGAACGCAAATGAGAATAAATGTCGTAAAACTACAGATGGATTTTAACGAACATCGGTTCGTATTTTTTTTTAATTCTGAAAGGTAAAATTGCATACATACAATGAACCCTTAAATTGGTAACTAAAAAAAAATCGTGCGTTATAGCTTCCTTACCATTGTGTAGTGCAGAAAATACTGTCAAAAAAAATACAAAAAGTGGGTCGTAGACTATTGTTGTGACGAACATTGCCAAAAGGTTAACATATCTGGTAAAAAGTAAAATTGACGAGATAAATACCAGTTTTCCTTCAGGGCCAGGTGGGCCGGGAGAGCCCTGGGCGCCTGGGTTGCCGACATCCCCTCGTTGCCCCTCAGCCCCACGCGACCCTGGTTCACCTGGTACACCTTTGGGGCCGCGCTGTCCTTGCAGACCCGTTGGGCCAGCAGGCCCGGGAGGTCCTGAATATTCAAAACTATCAAGTAAACGCATAAATAGCAAGTTTAGAAATTTGTTTGTACCTAGAACTTTGTGTTAATTCGCATTCCTGTATATACTCCCTCGAAATTATACCTTTCGATTTTTTTAACAAAAAGTGAAAAAAATTACAATAATATAAGAATAGTTCTTTCAGTGTCTTTACAGTGGAAATTATATAATATACAAAGTATTAAATGAAAGTTCAGGGCATAACTGTAAATAGAAATCCCAACTCAGTTCCATACTGCAAACGTGACGATGAATATCTAACACTGACACGCTTCAATCCACGCAGGATGAAATAACATCAACACCATTTGCGTGGTTTAATGCATCGACACATACAGTACATGCATATCCCTAATATCCCTATTGGTACAGTCGCACTCGGCGTGTTCAGATATTTTTGGGCGCTCCGGACGCTACGATATAACTGATGGCGACTGTATCCTCTAGATCTCCACTAAAAGTACCAACGAGAAATTTAAATATACGAAAGACACGTCGTGTTACTCTGATCGTCAAACAAATATTGTGATCGAATTACCTTTAGGCCCCATATCTCCCCTGTCGCCTTTAAATCCTTGCTGCCCCTTTTCTCCTTGAAGACCAAGGGGCCCTGGGGGGCCCGGCGGTCCCCTAACCCCGTCCGCGCCTGGGGTACCCGGTGGCCCTAATTCGCCCTGAGGCCCTTTTTCGCCAGGCAGTCCGACAGAACCTGGTTCTCCTCTTAATCCTTGAATACCTGGTGAACCTTGAGGACCCTGGAAAAAATATTATTCGAGTACTGTTTATCCTATAAAGTTAAATAAATCATGATTTATAAGCAGCACTACAAACTCATTAAAACATGGTTCCTTTTCTACCTATGTATGTCGCAATCACATTATTGATAGTACTCTAGTTACACACATATGTATAACTAGCGTACCTACTAGCAATAATGGATGCGTGGGCCCTTCATTCTCAGAGCTCCGGATGCATTGTCACGTCCGCACAGGATTCGAATAATTTCTCGCTAATTGTGACATTCAATCCCTGGTTTTGACAATTAGAACTTATCCTAATTTTTGTGTCGAAAATTGTGTTTGTTATTCTTCAACAAAGAAACGAATTCGTATGATTCGTGTTTTTCACCTAATGGTTTTAACGGAAGATCAGCGCTGCCTCGCGCCAGCATCACACTGAGATGAGACCATTTCGTGGCTTAGTTTATTTCTGTTTTGTTAGTATAATATGTGTCTTTGTTTAGTTAAGTGTCACAAAGTTTCTATTCTATATTAAAATGATAATCATACTGGCTGGTGGTATAATAAAGACGATGCCTAAATGAGAATATTTTTGATGGCTGGATACTGACCGGTTCACCGGCGGCGCCTTTGAATCCCTTTTCCCCGGGAGGCCCAGCCTCTCCTTTGTCCCCGTCTTCGCCCGGCGCTCCGACTGGTCCCGGAGAACCACCGAAGCCCCTTGGTCCGGGAGGACCGTCTCTACCGATTGCTCCTACATAAAACAATATGTTTAAAAACAGTCAGTTTCAGAAAAAACAGAATGTAAAAAAAAAGCGATCTTCTTCATGTTACTATTAATAGATCTAACAGATCTAACATTACAGAAATATAAAAAAATAGTAACCTTGTGGTCCTGGTTCGCCGACCTCTCCCTTTTGTCCTCCGGGGCCCGGAGACCCTCTTTGACCTTCTCGTCCCTGTGGTCCTATGGGGCCGTCGTGACCGATTTCACCTTGCTCTCCCTTTTCTCCTCTTATCCCGGGAAGTCCAGGAGGGCCCATATCGCCTTTGTGTCCTGGAGTTCCCTATAAATGGAATGTATCTATGTTTAAAACCCATTTGTAAATCAGATAATTGAGGTTTGTATTTTTTCACAGTAATTTAATGTGTTATTTTTATTTATTTTATCATGCAACAAAGAAACGACGTTATGGGGGTACTTTCTGAATTACGTGTTGGCATATCGTGATTACGAGTATAGCAAATGACAAGCCACTCGGAAAGTCGTGTTGTATACAAAATGTACCAAAAATTGTTGGGACACGATTAAGGCGAAAAACAATTTGTTTTGGCAAATTCAAATGCAAACCGCCTAAGTAGGTTAACTATCCATAGAAAACGATTTTATATCTGCGAAAAAGATTTTTTTCTAATCTGAATACGATACAGAATGGGCCCTTAAAGGGATCTCTATGTACCTACTATTTTTAGATGATTTGACTTACCGCAGGTCCAGGTAATCCCGTGTCCCCTTGACGTCCTTGCGGCCCTTGCGACCCTACGGGACCTGCTTTTCCTTCAGGCCCGGGCGGTCCAGGCGGTCCCTCCTTGCCCGCATCGCCCGGGGCGCCGACTTCCCCGGGCGTGCCGGGTATGCCTGATGATCCTTGAGGGCCAGGGGGGCCAGGTTCTCCAACGGATCCTTGGGGGCCTATGGGCCCTAGGGGACCAGGAGGCCCCGGAGCGCCTATGTCACCCTGCGTTGTGGTATTGGAAATTAGTAAACTTGCAATAAAAATAGGAAATTTATAATCAAATTTATGAAAGGGAAAATCAAGAAATTTCTGGATAAAAACCACGTCATGTTGACCAACAGCATGGTCTTATGAGGAGAAGATCTACAGTCGTGTACTTGCTAGCATGTGTCAAGGTCTGGTCCAAATATTTGAATAACAAAGATCTTTAGATGTTATTTACCTAGACTATGAAAAAGCCTTCGACAGAGTGTCTCATCGTCAACGTCAGGCCAAGCTAAAGCATACCTGTACAATTTCATGAAACGAACATTGTGTCCACATAGCTCCTAACGGTGGTAGAAGACGTGAAAGAGACTGACCGTTGGACCTCGTTCTCCCGGAGGCCCGGTGAGGCCAGGCTTGCCGTCGGCCCCGGGGGGCCCGATCGCGCCGGGGAAGCCGCGGATGCCCTCCAGCCCCTGTGGGCCCCGCTCTCCGATGGGGCCCGGGGGACCTGGCTGGCCTGTATCTCCTTTAGAACCAGGCGGTCCGTCGGAGCCGCGACGGCCTCGGGGACCACGATAACCCTGAGAAATATTATGATCATGGTGATGACCATATGATTCGAAAGACGTCCATTGCTGAACATAGGCCTTCTCCAAAGATTGCCACGATTGTCGGCCCTGCGCCACCCACATCCATCGGACTCCTGCGACCTTTACCGAGTGGCGGCCACGGACCGGAAGGCGCATCGTGGACATCGTGGTGAGAAATATTATGGAATAATTTAATTCGCCCTCTATATTCATAAACGTTCTACATCTCTCATCATCATTAGAAATATGTTTTGTTTATTTTTAACAAATACCTACAAACATTTCAGGTTTGTGGCAATTTAGAAGTTAATAAAAATAGCATTTTCAATCATGAGTGTTACTTACTCGTGGACCGCCTTCACCACGATCGCCTGTGTTTCCCACCATACCCTAAAAATTAATTAAATATTTTAATAGTATGTGATTGAGTAAATATACTTAGGTACAATATTTTCAGGTGTAGCAAAATTAGGATTCGACTGAATTGACAATAATCTCCAAATTAAAATAAAAACAGACTTCAACCGATTTCTCTAACAAATACAAAAAAAAACAGTCTAATTGAGAACCTCCTCCTTAAGATTGTAATGTTACCATGACACCCTTCGCCCCTCTACGGCCTCGTCTTCCGGATGCCCCTTTATCGCCCTTTTCGCCCTGCGGACCTGGGTAACCCGTCGGACCTTGCGTACCGGTGGCACCTTTCTCGCCAGTTGGACCAATGGACCCAGTTTCCCCTCTCGGACCTTCCATGCCCTGAACATAAATCGTTGGATAGTTGTAATATAAAAAAAATAATCGTAAGATAATATACAATGAAATGAATGAAAAAGTGTAAACATTTAAAATCAAACTATGAAATATCATGAACCACAGTTAACGACTGAAACGTAAGGTAAGTGCAAAAACTGGATTAAGTATATAGAATAGAGAGTAGGTATACATCAATAGTTGTCTAAAAAATTACTCTATCTTGATAAGGAGCATTCCATGAAAACATGTCGTTAGTGACACTGTTATTCAATACTTTTGTAAATTTAAATTAGTAAGCTGAGTTACCGTATAGGTAATAATATCAATAATAGGTAGGCACACTAGGTTAGGTTTTTTATAAAGTGTTTATATTTTGTATTGTTTTTGTATATTGTATTATATTTTACTTTTATAGACATTTTTTTAACAAACCTAACTTGAGAAAAGAAATAAATAAAGGAAAAAATCAATAATTAAATAACATATCTAGGCTTTAACACCTTCGCTGCGGCAATTAGCTTCACTCGTAATTAATCATACTTTGTAAGGGGTTGTGAAACCCCCTACCGCAGGGAACATGTTAAGATTGTCAGTGTTTCCTAGCAGCTAGCATATTTTATTAGGGTAGCTACCATAGCGACACGTAAGCGACAAAAAGTAATCAATTAATCATGATCGCTATTACATTAATATTAAACGTATTGCGAAAACACAAATCAAATTACTGTAACTATTATATTTTGATTTGTACCTCGGACGTTAAGTGATCTTGGTCGTTTTTCTTTGATATATGACATCTAATATTTATAATTTACATTAATATTGGTTAAGATGCAGATAAGCAAGAAATAGTATACGGGTACCTTTTGACCCTCGACTCCTTCTATGCCTGGTGGTCCTGGTTCTCCAATAAACCCGCGTTCTCCCTTCGGCCCTATGTCCCCTTTTTCTCCTTCCAAACCTAATTAACACAGTGGGAGAATAACATTTTGTCGATTATTTTGATCAAGTTATCGTATAACGAAATTGTCGAATATTATTCGTTCGTGTATATACTATAGGTGTATAGCATAATGTAAAGCTATAAGTATATTTATAGCATAATGTAGGCTAATTTTAGTATCATTCTAACATGATGACGTCATTCATCTTTTAGGTTTTTATTTGTGAACCTCGTTCGAAAGAATGCCTTTATGGTGAGGTGAGATTCATATTTATAAATTTCTACACATGTTTAGGTATTATTGCGCCTGCTACTTGCAATGATAAATTATTATTTGCGCACAATGTTAGTAATGTAATAGGTAAGTAGAATAGATGCTTACCTCTAACTCCTTTGTCCCCCTTATCTCCCGGTGGTCCACGCGGGCCATCGTCTCCTTTTAAACCTCGGCTACCCGGAAAACCTAACATGCCCTGAAAAATATCACATCTTTATGCATATCCACGAAGCTTTTTTGCCACATACTGTAAAAATTTTGACGTTAGCGTCAATGTAACTAGTAGAGTACTACGAAGTACTACACTATTTGCATGTGAGGTGACGCTTAGCAGTTTATAAGTTAATCAATATAACGGTTGAACGTATTGTGAAAACGACGTTGGTCGTTTTTTCTTTGGTATATGACATCCAATATTTATTATTTACAATATAACGATGTTTCATTTCATGAGTCACTAATAATCTCCCACACATGGTATAATAAGTTATAGGTACGCCGCCACGGGATCAATGCCGAAATCGCGAAAAAAAAAACACTTTCCCATACAAAATCACGTACCTAATCAAAATGTATGAAAAAAATTTTTTTTTCGCGGTTTCACGGTTGCTTCTATTTTAAAAGTTGTTCTGTGCTGATAGTGTTTGCGAGGTTATGGCTGTTATTAGTGACTTAAGAAGTCATGAAACCGGGTGTTGAGGTACATACGAATTTTACTTATTACGAGTAAATAAGCAACGTAATGTTACATAAGAATAAATCTAACCTGTGGTCCTTGCGGTCCTTGTTCTCCTTGAGTGCCCTGTTGTCCCGGGTTGCCCGGAGTACCCGGTGACCCTTCAGGCCCCGGTAAGCCTGAAATACCAGGTTTTCCTTGTGCACCCTAGAATGCGAAGCGGTTTCAATTAGGCTTCAATAAGCCAAGGAAAATATTTAGCAGGTACAAAAATCTGTCACCAGGTGACTGATCATGTTACATATTATACATACCTGTATACCTGGAGCTCCTAAAGGCCCCTGTGGTCCAGGAGACCCGGTGGCCCCCATGGGCCCGGGTTGCCCTTGTTGACCGGGCGGCCCCGGTTGACCTGCGGAGCCTTTTGGACCTTGCGGCCCTTCTATCCCAGGAATTCCGGGGTAACCAATCAACCCAGGAAAACCTCTTAGGCCCATCAATCCTCTTGGTCCCTATAATAGAATATTGGGTAAAAATATTTATTGCAAAAGGTTTCATATTCCTTGCAGAGAAGCTTTTGAAAGGCTTAATACTTAAATACATACATTATATTACACATGTTTACTCGTAATTGGCTTGAAAGGAAATACGAGTACCTATTTAAAATAAAATCTCAGACTCTTTGTTGGTATTTTGTTGAAAAACAGAAATAAATGTATTATTAATACCTACCTTTATTGAAACAACATTTTCCATGGGTTGAATAAATATTAACTAGTAATTTCATAAATTAGCTAGATGCTGGTATGAGTAATGATTTTTTCTTACGATTTCTCCAGTCAAGCCCGGGGCTCCAGCTGGGCCATCGTCTCCAGGTGGGCCATCTTGCCCCGGCGGGCCCGGTTCACCCTGCTGCCCCGTCACGCCGCGTTCACCCTTGTCCCCGGGCAATCCCATTAGCCCCGGATACCCAGGTTCGCCTTTAGGGCCTGGAGCGCCCGTGGCACCTCTCTCTCCGTCCCTGCCCGCGTGCCCCCTCCGGCCTGGCCTTCCCGGTGGCCCTTGAAACCCTCTTTCACCGGGTGGACCCTGTAAATTAATAAAGTTTGATTATAACCACCTATCTAAGACATAGCATGCGGTATTTCCAAGTTTGTTGAATTATCAGCGAGTATTTTTTATGGAATTTCAATTATTCCAACTTTGACACAGTTAACCCTTAATTTGACAACGTCGAAAATACTGGACATGGTCTTTGACCCACTTTTTGTATATTTTTTCAAACCGGATTTATTAAGGAGGCTTGAACACACGACCATCCCCTATTGCTGTCGAATTGAGGGCTAAAATAGCACAAATAGTACTGCTACAGAATAGATAACAGTACCTACTAAGTACATACAGAAGAATAACTGCGTAATAAAAGGACATTTTGACAGTTCCGAGGTCACATATCACGTCCCTTATCTAACCAGGAGCTGTCTTATGACTCATCCATTACTTACAATAGTCAAGTTTGCACATTATCAATGTCAAGCGACGCCTCCTAAATGATAACATAAGGAAATGTCTCAAAGTCATAAAATTGATTTAAAAGACGGAAAGCTTAAAGAAAGATGATATTTGTGGTACAAAAAAACACCTGTAGGTTGCGACAAGTTTAGTAGAATGACTGAATTATTTTCGTCAGTAAAATCAAAATTTGCAATATTTACCGGTTCTCCTTGATCGCCTTGCTCTCCTTTTGGACCTTCCACGCCCATTTCTCCTTCAGGGCCCACTGGCCCGGTGAGACCCATAGGACCTTCAGCGCCTCGCATGGCCGCCTTTCAAATAATTTGTTCATTGAGTATGTTTTTGGTTAAAAAGTTGCTATTAACATGTAAATTTTAGTAAATGGTATTAAATAAATATAGTCGTTTATGCAACCGAACGTAATGAAAGAGAACTTGTGTGAACCTATTATGAAACTCGCTACGACTACTACGATCTACTATTGCGATTCAGTTTAGGACCTAGGGCCTATTTCTCGAAAGCATGTAACTTGTAATACAAGCGGAAGTCATTTTTTGACACTATTAATTAGATAAGGACTTCCGCTTATATTACAAGTTACAAGCTTTCGAGAAATGGGCCTCTAATTTGAATCGCGACGATGTGTCAGTTCCATAGAATAACTGTCGAAAAC
>JALPQI010014458.1:0-37853 GCA_025490895.1 Thaumatotibia leucotreta | reverse complement strand
CATTACTAGCAATCGCTTTCAAGTATTAAGAGTAGACAAATATAAAAATTAACTGTAAAATAATGAATTTAAAATATAATAGTAGATTGTTCAACGAGGGACTAAAACAGGCCATTATGACACGAGATATTTATCCACCCGAGCGTAGCGAGGGTGGATGTAGTTCGAGTGTCATTATGGCTATTTAGTCCCGAATTAAACACTCTACTTTTCACTTAGAATGCGAGGAAAAAAACTACGTTCTACATAATCTCAGTATTTATTAACAGAAAGAACAAGTACGAAACAAAAAAGTATATGATCTGCGATCTGCGATGTCAAAACTTCCGATTTCTTCGGAACATGGCCGCTTGACGAATAATTCGCAAACTTTTTCAAGTTATGTGGTTTATTAGTTGCAGTGTGGTTTTAAGCATGGAATATATGCTACAAGGTGATGACGGTTGACGGTTGACGATTTCTTCGATTTTTCATCAAAATATGTCAGAAAGAAGCCTTCCATAAATGATGTTGGTACCTAATTTGCTTTCCAGTTTTCCAATCCATAAAAGTTCGATACGCTTTTGAATATATTACACTAGATTTCGGCTGCAAAAGATTTTGCACCACCTCTTTTGCATTCTTTTTCATTCTGGAGTAAGGCTAAGTAAGCTGGAGTAATACTTCTTCATCGCATGACGTGACATCATAAATTATACGATTTGAATATTATTACTTATGGACAAAAACACAAAAAATAAGCTATCAAATTCGTTCCGAGTTATAGTTTTTACCTGTATTCATTTTTCGAAATATGACGCTTTAAATACTTGCATATTTAGCCAACGAATTGGAACTAACTACAAAACTATTTTGAAGCTAATTGGTTAGTAATAAATTGGATTCAATCTTAATCATACGTTAAACAAGTATTAATTATACCAAGAAAATAAATCGATTTTCCTTAATATTTTTGCATGATTGACATTTTGAGGTTTTTTCCGATGGCAATAATCGTCGTTCATAAATCATAAACACCAGAAATGGCTGTTTAGGGGTTTAAAAAAGTCAATTAAAAAAAATTTGGAGATTGGCATCCACGGCATGGACAAAAGTAGTCCATAGACAAGCACTGAAAATGGCGACTATCCTGTATTCTGGAACACCGTTTCCAACGTCAATTAAAAAAAAATTACTTTAGTCCCTAGAGATTAATAAAGAGTTTTAGTCCCGATATGCAGGGACTAAAATAACATTTTAAGAGCATGAGAAGTGAAAAATTATTTTATTTACTCCCAACGATCAATGAAACGCGTGTCTTGCTTAGTTGTTAAAGGCTGCAAGTGGCTGCTGGCTGTAATTGTCAAGCACTAATTAATGATTAATTTTGAAGTAGGTACGTACGATTGTTTCAGATAAAACTTTTCTTAGAAAATCAATTGCATTTAAAATTAGAATTTTTAAATAAATAAATGCTCACGATTTGGCTAAAAATCTGCATTTCAATCCTTGGTTTCAATAAAAGCCTGCATGATGTTAACACACTGTATAATATCCCAGTTCCCAGTTCTCAGATAATTTGTTTCATACCTTTTAATCTAATAATAACATTTAAATTAATCCTACAAGTATAATACCTCTAACTAAACATTATAGATATTTAGAGCAAGTTCATATACTTAAACGACGTACGAGTAGGTACATACTCGTGTACGCATACCATTATCTGTATAGAATGGATCTCTTTGACGTTCCCCGTTCAGGGCGTTCAGTCTATTTCAGCCTTTGTCCAGTCAAGACGAAACAATGCTAGCCCCGCAGGCTGTACATGACGTTTCAAAGGATAGTAATTGCCTTAGATTGTTCTGCACAAATCTGGGGCTAGTTTTTTTTTGTAAAATGGGTCAGTCCCCAGATCTGTGGCAGGCGTCTAAACTTAAAACTACAATTTGAATATTAAGATCAACAAATAGGCTATAAGCACATGATTGGTGCAACAAAATGGCACCGAGAGAAATACCGGGTGCTACATTAGTCGTGATACAAACTGTGAAAAACCTGTTAAGATGGTCTTTCTGAACAAGGTTTCCTTCGGGACTTTATTTTTTTTAAGACTAGTACCTACATTTCGAGTCCATTAATATGTATACATTTTTTCAGACTGATCTCTTACAAATGTGTTTACATAATAATGAAACGCGACTGAAAATCATGAACACTTCTGTACCGATCTGTATGAAAACCGTATTTTTTTTTTCGCGACTTTCATATAGGTCCCATAGGAAACCTTGTTCAGAAAGACCATCTTAACAGGTTTTTCACAATTTGTATTACGACTAATGTAACACCCAGTACTTTCCGCCGTTTACCTGTGCTTTTACTAACTATGTTATTTATTTTAATTAGATTTTAGGTAGAGTGCCCAGAAGGCTGGCCGCATTGCCGCGCTGGACTGCTATGCTGAGGCTGAGTCTCTGCGCGAAATACTGGCCAGCCCTCTGGTCACCCGACGCCTCTAGAAGGCGATTGGAAATGTCTATAACTATGTTAATAAAAGAGGAGCGGATAAATAATTTTTCACCACACTGCTCGTAAACACGATGTTTGTCCTTCAATTTCAGAGCGCTAAACTGTGTTTTAATCTCTAGAGGTCAAAGTATTTTTTTTTAATCTTCTGGATAGACTAAAGCAATAACTGCGGCCTGAGAGCATTAAGCTTTTTGACGTTTGAACTAGACAATACGTTCGAAAACTCAATAGTTTCAAACAGATTCATACACATAAATCTTTCATAATATTATATTCAATATGCTAAAATCCAAATTAATTACCACATTTTGTTCTAAAAGGCTTTTAATTAAAAGTTCTAAAAATACGACAAAGAAAAACAATAGGAAAATGAAAGTGTTGACACTACGCAAATTTCAGAACGCATCCGAATATTTTTTTTTGTAAAATTTAAACGAGTTCGGTCGTGTTTTGTTTTCTTTTGGGGTATTTGCGAGATGCGAAAGTGGGATAATTCCGAAAATCACAGAAAAATCTCCAATAACTACATGAGTCTCATTTTGGAATTATCCTCAATTTTTAAGCATTGCCACGCCAAGATAAATATTTGAGGTTATTGTTTTATTATTTGTTGATTTGTTTAATTTTTGTAAGTTGAGGACTTGCAAATAAATACCTTCTAATTTGTTATGTTTGAGTTTTATTTCGCATGTTTCCTCGCTTTAGTGTGGTGAAAAATGTTGTGTTTCACTCGGCAGCAAAGCTTGTTCAACTCTCGTGCCTTAAAACCCTCGCATCGCTCAAGATTCCATTTTATAAACCACTCGCTGCGCTCGTGGTTCAAATTCTGGAATCTTTCGCTTGCTCGGGTTTCAATATTTGCACGAGAGTTAAACAATCACTTTGCTCCCTTGTAAAACAAATAACTATTATCTCAGAACCATGTGCCAAGCCACGTGACGGAAGAGCAACTAGAAATGAATCTATGGTCCTAGGTCCCGACATGCTGTTGGCAGCTTATAATATAAATGTCAGTTCAGCTACAAAACTTTAAAATGATTTGATTTGATTTGAATGTTGAAATGAATCGCAGGCCCCAGATGAACGTCTAACTCCAGCTCAAAAATGCCCCCAAAAACAATTGTTCAATTGTGCTAAGATGAGCAGGACATAGCGCTTTTCTTAACACCGCACATATTTCGGCGCAACATCGTTGACAAATGTTTATAAAATATAGCAAATCAAAACTTTAGATGGACCAATCACAACTATTTTTAAATGGTGGTTTAAGTTTTTATATGTTGACATTGAAATTCATTACCGTGATGCATTGCACTTGTCAACTAAAATTCAACCGTTTTTGAAATGCAATTTAGTATGGCGTGCGGCTTCCATGTTTTATTTTGTTCGTAGCACTGGGCTGAAGCACTGAGCCCATGTTCACACCTCGCGAATCGAGTAGCGACGCGAGGCGGAGGAGTCAATGCTTAATAATGGAGACCTGTAGGCTTAGCACAGGATCAGTGTGACAATATGTCGCCGCGAGATGGTCTATCCATCCCTCTTTTATTCATATAGTTGGTAAAAGATGGAAAATCTAGCGACGATATACTGACATACCAATCATGTGCTAAGCGTACTAAGGTCTCCGGAACATGTCGCACATAGTATAACTAGTTAAACACACTTGCAAATTCAACGTAACGGAGAGTTGCCGAGTTTGCGTGAGGCATACGTCTTAGGAGTGGCTTAAGGTTGTACTACCTTCGAAACATTAAGTACAGATGTCGCTAGTGATTAGATTCACAATACCATTGGAAAAATTCGCTGTGATCGACGGAAGGTCGTCTGGTGTAATTGGGAGCACGTTGGACCGGCAATCCAGAGGAAGCGGGTTCGAATCCCGTGACAACCAGAGTCTTTCGCAGTTGATTTTTTCTACGGTAAGCATAATGTTACGACATTGTGGGATTAAACACATTTGAGTTTAACCGATCACCAACAAAATTCTTTCAAACAATAAGCATTTAAGTTAAGAAATCGAAGGCTAGCAATAAATTTCCAAGCCGCAGCAGCAAACAATACGGTTACTGATATTCAATAATCTTAATTTCCCATGAGAAGAGTTGCAGCAAATATTGCGAGTCGAAGCCAAGAGAATAAAGCAATTCTTCGTATTTTCTACTTATACCCTAAGGCCGAGAGTACTTTGGCTTTTGTTAAGTCGACAGTAGTTTTAGGAACCCCCTATTAGCATGAGATTTAAAATATCTTCATGTCAGTCAGGTTCGTAACGACAATAGGGATGATGACTGTAGTTAAAATAAATTATTTAACATTATGCACGACATAATATACGAAGAAATTATTACTAAGATGTAGATTGCAGGAATTATTGTACAGAACTTATATTTAATAAATTGAAAAGAACTTAAAAGAGTAGGTCATTTGGCAATACTCAAACGTGACGTTACTTTTGAGTATTTCATATAAAATTCCGTAGTGGTCATCGTTTTGACAGTTCGAAAAAAGATGCTGATTTGACTTGCCAGTCATCATGCCTATTAAGTATGATATGTTTAGGTTTTAAACTTTATCGGCGTTCTTATAAAATCTCGCTATAGTTTATAGAGTTTTTATTGAAATTTTGTTCTTAATTAGTGCTTAATTGTCGTATGTGACGACCTGACTGAAATTGAAGTATTTTTTTAATGTCACGCTAATTGGTTGTCCCTTAAAATGAAAAAGCTCACTTTACATCAATGCTGCTACGTAACTATGAAAACATGGGGGCTAACACGATCTACTAATCAAAACCATAATTCAGGACCTAAACTGAATCGCGATGTGTCAGCTCCATACAACAACTGTCAAAAACTGACAGGCCGAACCTAAACTAAATCGCATATGCATGGTAGCCCCACAATTCGCATAACCAGTCCAATATAATATAATCGGTTGGGCAGCGTTCGGGAAGCTACGACACATATTTTCGTCCAATATTCCGCAGTGTTTGAAGACGAAAGTCTTTGATCAGTGTGTGTTGCCAGTAATGACATACGGTACTGAAACGTGGCCGCTTACGATGGGCCTCATAAGAAGGCTCAAAGTCACCCAAAGAGCAATGGAGAGGGCTATGCTAGGAGTCTCTCTGCGTGATCGGATTAAAAATGAGACCATCCGCAGCAGAACCAAAGTAACCGAAATAGCTCTCCGAATCGCTAAACTGAAGTGGCAGTGGGCGGGGCACATTGCGCGTAGAACCGATGGCCATTGGGGCGGGAAGGTTCTTGAGTGGCGGCCACGTACCGGAAGGCGTAGCGTGGGTAGGCCCCCCACAAGGTGGACTGATGACCTGGTGAAGGTCGCAGGAGTCCGCTGGATGCGGGTGGCGCAGGACCGGTCATTGTGGCAATCGTTGGGAGAGGCCTATGTTCAGCAGTGGACGTCTTTCGGCTGATATGATGACGATGATGATGATGATAATATAATGACAATTTTATAGCGAATTTTGGTTGTCAGCCGACGAAATGTACCTATTATTCTTAAAAGCGTAATAATCAGCGTTCTTTCAATGGAATTATTAATATCTAATCTAGGATTATTCAAACGAATCTGTCTGATTTTATAAGGAGTAGTGAGTTTCCGTTATCCTTTCAGTTATAACATTTAAATTAACAAGAGATTAGGCTCCACGTGTAAGTCTGGATCGCAATATAAAGAGAAAATCCAGTATCTTCATTTCGTTTTATTGTGATGTTTCTTTACGCAATTTATTGTGTAATATTTTTAATTTAAGGTTCAATGCCAATAAGAAATCTACCCTTTTATTTATTACGCAAAGAATATGTGAATGCTGTATACGTTGATGTATACAGTAGGTACCTATCGATTCCATTTAAATTGTGTGTTTCATTAGCAGGACCTACACACAGGAGACCATTTGAAAGGTAATTTATTTGCCGGATCTTGTAGTCGAGTTGTGCAGGAACATGGCTCCTGCACAATTACTACTCGGGTATAAACTCTTTCCGCCACGCATGCCTAGCCAAGATGCCATTCTGTAATCGTATACGATAAGCGATACATAATTGTATGAGAATGACAGATTCGAACGAAAATTCACGTAACCATTTGCATACATTATTATGATAACGTTATTACGTGATTTAAACACATAATCTTGCCTAGATGTATACTCGTAGGTTGTGTTATAGGTACATGTGGCGTCACAAGCGCTTTAGAATAATCATCATATCAGCCAAAAGACGTCCACTGCTGAACATAGGCCTCCCCCATTTTTTAAAGCACTCCTGACCCCGCTAGCACCCTGGCTGCTAGAAAAATACCTGTATTGTACGGTCGAGGAATTTAATTTCCTATCCATTTCGTACTTTGTTATAATAGCTATAATATGGCAGTCCTAGCAGCTTTCATATTGATTGTCACTGTGACAAGGCACGAAATAGGTAGGAAATTAAATTCCTCGACTGTACTGTATACTGCATTCAACCTTTACTGTGTGCCAATTTAAAAATGTATAGCTAAGCCAGGCACATCTCCGCCTAGTCCCGGAACTCAGTAAAATGGAAATAAATATTCACACTGCGACTCGGCAATCGGCTCTCATGATAGCGCTATTTGCAATATTACGGTTTTATCCCACGTGCATATCGTAGAAAGTTTCTTATCCCTATCCGATAGTGTCCATTTTTGATCGGATATCATATTCCGTGGACACGGCATAACGATCGGCTACGTCTTTTGACGCCTTGAAGCCTTTGATACATATTTTGATACAGCCTACGCTAGATGGCGCGGATTACCCGGGACGGACGCTCGTCTAACAAGAAATTGTATGAACGGCGCTAACTAGTGCGGCCGCGTGCGATTGCTTTTCACCTTTTAACCGCGATTTCCAACCTTTTAGTTTAGAATGTACTAACACTAGTCATGTAAGTCTGTATACTCTTTGGGCAAATTGGCCTGAAATAAAGTATATTATTATTATATTTGTATCTCCTTGGGAAAAACGGGCTAAAAATCCCGGTTTTTTGATAGGCTTACGCGGGGATACAGATCCAACACGTAGAGGCCCTTTGGAGAAATTTGCTGTGTTGTACACCTGCTGCAACCCATTCACGGGCACAAAAATAGATATCTGTGAACCGGTCCCAACAGGCGTATAGAGACATCTGTCATAACAATGATTTATCTTTGCTATCGAGGCAGGCCGTGATTCGCCGCCGACTAGATGGGCCCCCATAAAGGTGATATCAGACGGTTCATTTTTCGTTCATTTTTTCGTTTCATTCGGCATCTTTCACTTAAAATGACACGTCTGACCACGCAGTGAAACAAAAGTGCCGAATGAATTCATTAGTGAACCGATCCAACAATGTTGGATATTTTCATTCGGCATCTTTCACTCGCACTCCGAATGAACGGAAAATGAACAGTTCATTCCGTCTGAACACGAAATGAACTGTTCACTCGGATTCGGCCGACCGTTGCTACTCGAGCGTTTAAATCTATCGTCCTCGAGACACGACTTCATTGGACGCCATATTGACAGAAATGCGGAGTGAATGTTCATTTCTATGTCATTTCAGCTTTGCTGTGTGAACATGGAATGAAACAAAAGTGAAGCAATCACGCGAGTGAACATTCATCCGAGTGAACCGTCTGATATCACTTTTAATGCCGTCACAAGAGACAGCCAGGGGCAATACCGGTGTAGGCGGCTCAGGAGTGTAGAGAGGTGTACACCGCTTTCTGCGCAGTGGCTTGTCAGCCGCTAGTTATTGTGACATGTGATAATGCTCATGATGATTTTTTTTAGACGAAATTATAATTTTTTTTTTTGTTAGGAAAATGAAATCTAAAAAGTTACCTACATGAAAAGATTTCTTAATTTATATTTAAAGTTAATTATTTTAACGTAAAGTATCATGTGTTAAAATATCTGCAACGAATAAATTAGGACCGTATATTAAAAACGACACGTGATATGAGCTCACGGAATGTTCGCAATGATTTGCGAATGAAAGGCAGTACGCATGATCAGATATTGTTCGCGTTCATCGTGGCCCAGCAATTAGCGGGAACAATTGTTCGCATCCAATTCCAAACCAAAGGTTTTTATTACAATCTCTTGGGTTGTGGTCGAGTTGTAATAGTACGTATAGTACAGTCGTCTACAAAAATACAGTAACGATTTTTATCTTTGTGCCATGGGGATACATTCTGCAATGTACACATATTTTTTGTGAGTGTACCTAAATAGACATAGGTACTGTATTTTTTACTCATCGAATACACAAAATAATCATATACATTTAAGTCCCTTCATGTCCCCGTAATCATGGGATACCCGGTTGCTTAGCCAAGTTGCCAATCGCTAACGCTTAGTAGATTATCGTAGTTTTCCCTCTCCGTCACTCTTACATACTCGTATTAGTGCGACAAAGATAGTTAGCTACCTTTCGTTTGCGATTGACGATTAAGCGTTAGCGATTGGTAACTTGTCTAAGCACCCTGGTATAGGTATATTGTAAGTAATTGAACTCAGTGGGTTTAATGCCAAAACCGAATACGTATCAAAGCATTTGGCCGAATAAGACCATATAATACAGCAAAAACATTTGATAAAAACGAACTTAGAATCGATATAAGCTCATCGCATATTTTTGCCGTCTTCGTTGGAGATTCTATTGCTTGTGACTGAACCTATATTGGTATTATTGGTTCAATAACGACGATGCATCGATGTCCTCCGGCTAAAGAGACATAAATCGAGCTTGTTACAGCCAGAAGCGACCTTCATTAAAACGGTATCATGTAGGAAATAAGGGGATAGTAGAATCAAATTAGTAAGAATAGCTAGTAAGTTAGTAGGGATACTTATTTGAATAAATAATATATTTATACGTGTGGCTATAGCTAGAGAAAATTAGCTAAGAACATGCTCAGTGTAGGCTTAAAGGTTCTGTAATTGGTCAAAAACGGCTGAGCTTAAAGTTTAATATGCTTAACACACGTGACACGGCGATACTCGCCCGGCGGTGATAGCTGATATTTGGGCGAGTATCGTCGTGTCTCTTTTATTTACACGGGAGCGCGTATCTTTTGTTCGTGTTTATAGCCGATAGTTCATAGCTTAGTAGCTCGCGGACCTGAGGCCTGTCCCTAATAGTCATGATTTTTAATGATTTCATGAATTTTATTCATGACTAGTTGTACCCGCGTCTTAATACGCGGTTCGATCAAGACCGAAAGCGCTTCGAGTGGGTTCTGGTGTCTGGTGGTCCAACCGATTTTCTCGCCGCACACTGTAGGATTTCAGTAAAAAAGCCACTTTACAATTAGGTAACCGAATTTTGTTTCTATATTTTATTTTACAAATTTATCGGCAATATGTATTACAAATTGCAAATCTAGTAGTACTAATGGCCAGGGTGCTATGCTGCGGACAGACAGACAGACGGACGAAGAAACTATACAAATTCCTAGTTTACTACAGAACCTTAGAAACGTTCTGATTATATTTTTACTAACAAAAGAATTCGATGATCATGGAAGGGATCATTCGTTAACATTCGGAAATTACATATTACCGAGCTATATTTAGAAAATAAAGGTAATTAAAGTAAGTACTAGTAACATTGGTATAATTTCTTAGCCCTTATAACGAGACAGTGCCATTTACAAAGGCACAGGCCCTTTCCAACACTCCGCACTAATTGCTGAAATTAGTGCGAAAAGGCAGGGACTTTGCACGCCCTGTGTTACGAATGGTCTACGTACCAGTAAGTGAAAAGTGTTGAGAACGTAATAAAAATAATTGCAATGATAAAGAAGTACCTACACCGCATCTCTTTTATTTACATGGGAGTGCGTATCTTTTGTTCGTGTTTAGCACATAGTTAATAGCTTAACTTAGCTCGCGGTGAGACCAGTGCCCTACACCTACTGTAATGTCAGTCCTATGGCGTTGAATTCGTAAATCGCAAGATTGTGCCCCGAACCGAAAAGGAAAGATAATATAGTTCAGTAACTTGCAATCTGGTTCAAGATGTTCGTACTGCTATGTAAGTAGAATATAATTTTGATTTTACGAAGTTAGTTTATAGGATTTTGTACTGGTAGATATATTGTTGAAATTATGAAATAAAATGTAAAAGAATGAAAATTAAAGACCGATTATTGTTTTATTTACCTACAACTGTAAAGAATCACTCTTACTCGTAGATCAGGGGCCTATTTCTCGAAAGCTTCTAACTTGTAATACAAGCGGAATTCCTTATCTAATTAATTGTGTTAAAAAGAGACTTCCACTTGTATTACAAGTTATAAGCGTTCGAGAAACGGGCTCCTGAATTTCACCTGTGAGTTTCTACGCAAGTTGTAAGGACGGGACGGAGCTATACTACCTATACGCAATGTAAGGTGAATATTTCATTTATACAATACTGCAATCGATAAGCAATTCGTTACGTCACCATAATAATATATGGGAATGGTCACGTGACTTTTCAGTTGAAGCTGTCATTCTCATACTTTTTTTACTTATCGCTTATCATATACTCATACGATTGCAGATTGGCACCTTGGCTAGGCATGCTGCTCTGTTTTTACTGCGATTGGACAACAGATACGATGATAAATGCCCTCTACTCGTACCTACGCCTGATTATTATAACCGGCCCGCATCGAGAACCTTCGTTATACCTCATTGTTGACATGTACCGGGAGGGAGATTTTTATTCTAATGTCGTTTTTCACAAGAGTTTGAGATGTGTGAATGACGGGGGAAAGTAATACAAAAATGTTGATACAAGTATAGATACAGGCACGTTTGATATCGAATACAATATTGCATTGTTACAATACAATAAGGACTGTTCATTTTACTAAGCGGACATGAAAAACCTCACGTAAATTTTTTTTTTTGTTTGTCATATTTTATTTTTATTTGTGAAATATTATTTAACTAAAAATAGACAAATAATAAGTAATATCTCAATTAATATATTAATTATCGGCAACTACATTTTTAGACTACTGTTTGGCCACGAAACTTATGTTCTGCAAACTACTTTTTGACATTTTACGACTAGTTGCGAACTGTACACGTTTGAATTTTTTCAATGATTTAGTTTTTCGTCTATCGTTTCTTAAGTGTACCTTCACAATAGGCCATTACCGCTATATAGAATGAAGATGAAGACAATTTTATGGATGTCGTCTTTTTAAACAAATTCTATGATTATTTAATTAAATAGCTCTAATGTCTAACCCTTATGATGTGCCCTTGCCAAATTAGACCAAAATAACCGGTGAGAGATACTATGTCTTCGATAGACATAAAAAACCCGATTTTGGATGCAATATTTTCTATAAATATCCCAGCTAACTTGGCCCTGTTGCGAAATAGGAAGCAGTTAAAAGACCATATAATCAAATTGCCTGCCAAGCAAGGGCGTTCTTCCCGAAATTGTTTTTTTGTATGATTTTCTACTCAGACACATACTCTTCTACGACAGGATGACAGTATTAGGACTGCGGTAATGTCATTACTATCATATTTTAGGTACCTTTTGTGGGCCACCAAAATGCAAAAATTCCATACTTTTTTAGTGAAACGACGTAAAGTTCAATAGCCAATTTTAAGGTATGCAACTAAGATTTCTGTGTTTAGACTTCGGTGAATCTTCAAGCATATGACACTCTAAATTGTTTAATGATTTAGTATAACATCGACTTAAAATGTCCTAGATATTTGCAATCTTTCACAGTGAATATTTTTCTGTACACCATTGTGCAGAATCAATTTACGATTATCAAATTGAATATGTCTTATCAGATATAGTAATGGATACTTGAAAAGCAAACATACATCAATTGAAAAAGTTCATCATAAACTGTTCATCGATCGATTTTAAAACCGATGTATAACAGACGTTTAAGTGTGTCCTCTTAGTAAAATGAACAGTCCTTACTATAATTGGAATTTTCCTTTACTATATTTACTCTATGAATTGAAAGGTACAAAGAAATAACTTGTTTAGTTACCTTAACAACATTTTCAGCAATCGTTGTTCATCATTAACGACAAACAAGGTATTTTTGCCTTAAAGTATTGCTAAAATAAGTTTATTCTAAGAGTATATTATTTTAATAAAGCAGCACCACTATGAGCATAAATAAAACGATTTCTATTACCTATTCCACCTCTATAAAACTCCCGTAAAAGCAACAAGTAGATATACTGCATACCGTACGAAAACAATAACAAGTTATGAACAAAATGAACAATCTTAGGTAGGTTACACACGGTGGTACTCTCTATACAGTGATTCAATTTTCGAAAACAGCTACGGTTGACAAAGTTAAATCACATTGAGTTCGCGTCAATACAAAATAGTACAAATACGACAAAAGTGCGAAAAACATGAAATTCGAAACCAGTGGCGATGTTTTAAAACACGTCCGTAGGGAGAGTTTTAAATCGACACGAGTTACGAATTTCCTTTTTGCACGTGTCTCGTACGATGTTTTTTAGTACGGATGGCCAACCAAAGACCAGCGGGTAAAAAAGGCACCATTTGCACAAAAAAAGTTTATTTTAAAAAGATGGCATTATTATTCAAATGGTCGTAACAAAAACGTAGGCGTCAAAAACATTGAGTTCTATAAATATATATTATATAGTTTAAACGCTTCCAAAAATGGTTCAAAACTTAATCGAAAATCTTCCATTACGTGTAATTGTTACATTAATCGCGTGCAATTCACAGCCAAAAACTACTTATTCATAAAAAAAAATTGGACAAAGCCAAAAAGAAGTTTGGAACTGCTGCTTATGTTCAAATTGTGGATAGTTGCAGTATTGGACCACAGTTGGGTGGGTACTATGAACAAATAAAATATGGAAACCGCACGCCATACCAAATTGCCTTTTAATAATAACAGTCCTGAATTTTAGTTGACACGTGTCACCCCTCGTCCATGCTTCACGGTAATTAATTTCCATATCAACCTATAAAAACTTAAACCGCCATTTAAAAATAATTGCGATTGGTCCATCAAAGTTTTGATAGGCTAGGTATATAGGTACAATAAATATTTGTTAGTGATATACTCGTACATATATGCGCGGTTCTGCCACCCATCTTGGCTCAATAGCACAATTGTTTTTGGGGCTATTTTCTAGCTCGCGTTAGATGTCTATGTTTATATATGGTCGCTAAGCACATGCAATAAATTTCATCAATATTACTCGCTAGCAATGCAGCCGTGCGTCTCATGTCGCAGCAATAAGTCGTAACGTGAGTAACTGCCTTTAGATTCCGACCAGGTAGAATAACGGCACCTTTATTAGTTTCTGCTCGGTGTATAAAATTCCTCCTTCAAAAACATACCAGACACGTAGACAACCCGCACAATGTTGGCACGGAGCAAACTTCATTTGTTTTACAGAATTAATTCGTTTTACAAATTAACAATCACTTCATATTTCTGAAGTCCAAAAAAACATGTTACGACTTGGTAATAAATTGCTCGCAAATTGAGAAGTTTAGTGTTTTATGCTACAAGTTGCTTTTAGGAGGTTTTTATTTTAGCGTAAATAACCGAAATTACTAGTTACGTCGAGCTATTTACTTAGTAATATGTAAATTGAAACACTAAGTATTGTTGAGTGGTCGAAACAGTCAATAATTATTATATTATTATAACACCACCCGAGTACAAATACAATCCGGGTTTGTATAATTAAATATAGAATTCTTACAGTCAAGAGCATAAATATGTATACACTTTTTGACTTATGTCTGGAGCATACGGTCTAAAATTGTACATACATTTATGCCCTTGGCTGTACAAATTCTATATTTAATTTTACTCGGATGTGAACGGTTCTATTCGGGTCGCTTCCCGATTTAATAAGATAGGCAGCTGCCAATTGTGATTGTCTATGGCGTCGAATTCTTTGCATAATAAATTCAATGCCATTCAAAGCTTATTGTAGCCTCTCTCTGATCTGAGTACGTAGCCAAGATACCAATCGCTAACGCTTATCATCATACTATGATGAGCCTGGGCCCATACCCACTTGGAGCTAGCACGAAAACAATAATAAGAAAACACATTTCACAAACAAATGTATATTTGGGTGAAAACACCGGTAAGTAAACGCGTGTGCTCTCAAGTGCGACGACCGAAAAAACTGAACCATATTGGCATTCATGGAACTAACTAGTATAGTTTGTGAAGTATAAATTGGTAACTTTCTACCTACATTATAGTAAAAATAAACATTCAATTTATATTTCTCGAACTATAAACACAATTTCAAATTGCTGTCATTGCATAGACAAGATAGCACTTGTATTCAGCCAATATCAAATTTCAATATTCAATAAGTCCACTGCTGGAAATAGACCTCTCCTTTTAACTATGCGTATAAACACATTAGGATGTAAATACCCATAATCGCCACGCTGGGCAAGCGGATTGGCGATCGCAGTAATGTGTCCACTATGATGACGCTGCTGCCCATCATCAATCTTTTATCAAATAATGGTCAGCGATACTTCAATCCCTTAGTCGACTCTTAAGACACCCGCAGGAGGAGTTGGGGTGGTGACAAATGTATTCCTATTGCCGTCACCACACAGCTAACGCTTGATAGCGTATTAATATACCATTCATATGTAGAAAACAAGAGAAATCGCACATAATCACACAATGAACTTAAAAAATAAACAGTCGTTGGAACACAATAGCTTTCATTTATAGTCAACGCAAACACAAATAATAAATATCAGGTGCATTCTCTGAAATATCCGAAGTATCGGAACAAATAATAAACTAACAGAGGACGAATTAAATGGTAGGTATTTCTTTTCAATTTATACAGTTTACTGGATAAACATATTTATAGATGTTGTACAATAATAACGTACGAAATATTTTATATTGAATTGCAATAACTATTGTTTATGTACGAATATTAATATAGTTTATAGGTTCCGCATAAACAAGACCAAATAATTGGGCTATAGTATAATAATTATGATAAAAAGTATTTTCGATTGCCCAGTACAAAAAAGCCCACACAATCTTTTAAGATTCGTAAGAAGCGCCTTCAATTCTAAAAACCTCATATATTAATATCTATCTCTATCTATTCAGCCCGTGTCCACCCACTGCTGGGTATAGGCCTCTTCTTTATTACGCCACTTTCCTCGGTCCTGTGCTAATCGCATCCATTGCTTTGTTGTGGTTCGGCAGATATCGTCGGACCATCTTGTTCGGTGGTCTCCCAGCAGATCTTCTTGACCACCCTGGCCACCATTCAGTAACCTGCTTCGTCCACCGCCCATCGCTACTTCCCGCCAAGTGTCCTGCCCATCTCCACTTCAGCTGTGCGATTCGTTTACCGACGTCGGATACTTTCGTACGGCGCCGGATTTCGCTGTTTGGAACACGATTAACAAGGGAGATACCTAACATGGCTCGCTCCATGGCCCTTTGTGTCACGTTCATTTTGTGTAGAATTCCCTTGTTGTGCGCCCAAGTTTCATATATTAATATATTATATTATATCCGTTTAAGTAATTTCGAGTGATGACTATACTATAATTAATATAATATAAGTAACTGTAGGTAGTAGTTAAAACTAAGAACAAGCTTAAGGAAATAACGTAAGTTAAACGATAGCGCCATTTTATCTGTCGTTCAGCGACATCTAGTGACAACTAGGAATACTAACAGGGTCTTATCGTCAAACATATTCTTAGGTATTGTTTTGGAATCACGAAAGCCTGCCCAGTGGCCACGTCGCAAACAATACAATCACCGCATATTGTTTCAAACCATCAGATACGTGACCTTTGACCAAATCCGTTCGATATGAATTCAGAAACGTAAACAATAGCTAACAATGAAATACTAATATGCCTATGAATATTGAACGTGCCGCGAGCGAACATGAAATTAGTTTATCTAGGGGTTTGTACTCATATCCTAATATACAGGGTGAAACATGAGTCATGAACAGTAATACGTTTTTCTAACTCTATCAATAACTAACAATTGAGTGCCCCACAAGTTACCAAGTAAGAAATAGTAATGATTTTTATGTGTCTTTTTATAATTTTATGGTGTTTTTCAGAAATGATAACGGCTATTTAAAACGTTAAATATAAGAAATATCATTTTTTTTTTCTTCGGTTACCGCGAGGATTACTCATGAAATAAAACTATGAAAACGGATAAACTCGCGTATATTAACTAATTTTAACTTCATTCCGACGTTTCGAACACTTTACAGGGTTCGTGGTCTGCGGATGACTGACAATGGAGGAAATTTGATAGATCTACCTCCATCAAAATAAGAAAGATAAGTACAAAACTACCCACCAAAGAAAAATTACTAAACCACAGACAATAAATTTTAAGGGTGGATGTACATACAAAATTTGCAAATTAAGCTAGTTATTCATTACAAATATTTTCAGAATGAAGACAAGAGATAAAATAAATAATCTACGCCGGTTCTATCCCTACGCCACTGCCTGAGAAGTATTTCCTTCCTTTGTATGATTGTATTGTTAGGAAGGTATCCCAAAATTGGGACCGGCAAGAAACTCAGCGGGACAACTCTTTTCAAAAAACATTTGTAGTACATCTTAAGATCATCATGCATTAAACCAAAACATACAATTTTGATTAATAAGGAAATTTAAAATAATTTTGAAAAAATGTTGCCAGTACTAAAAAGGGGGGGAATGGTCACCACCGCCAAATACATCAGCCTCACGGCTTATGTCTAGACTGTTCCTTTATCAGATGAACAACTGGATCCCAAGCTGTAAAGTGTTCGAAACGTCGGAATGAAGTTAAAATTAGTTAATATACGCGAGTTTATCCGTTTTCATAGTTTTATTTTATAAGAAATATCATTTAATTTTACAAAATTAATAAAATTGCTGTTATTAATTATTTCAATTTAAAGAGAGAGATTTAAGTTATTCTATAACTTGTGGGCATTTAATTGTTAGTTGTTTATAGAGTTAGAAAAACGTATTACTGTTCACGACTCATGTTTCACCCTGTATTTACTCGTGATTTAACCTCTAATTTATTATTGTTTTCTTTGGGTATTAGGGTGGGTCACTGATGTATGAGGAAAAAAAAGTATTTGTTTTTTACTGGGCACAGTTGTCAATAGTTCCGTAATTAGGTGGACAAAGAGTGTGCAAAATGATTTCGCCATCGGAACTAATTTTCTGCCTCCGGATCTAATTGAAAGATTTCATAGAAACTTCAGTATACAAGTATTTTGTACTGACCACAGTTCATATCTATGTTTTTACTTTTTATTGCAACATGAGCTATGTTTGAGTATTATGTTTACCTGGAAATAGCTTTTCTATAGTTATGGTGCCAAAAGAGACGAAAAAAAAGTCGAAAATAATAACTTTTTTTGAAGCCCCATACATTTTAGGAAAATTTCTACTCAAATCCGGAAGCAGAAACACTTAAACTAAAAATATAATAAAAATAAGAGTGATAATCAAATATGAAATGGCACCGTTTTGTAACTGTGCTCTTCAGAAAATCGATTTTTTTGAAAAATGACCCAGCCTATTCGTTATTGAATTCTATTTATTATTATTATTTCTAATGATTCATGCAACAACAGACTATTAAAGAAATATGTGGCCGTAGTCTAAAAACTACTACTTGTGAAATGTTGTCCCAATATAATTATGACGAAGTATAAATATGTCCATACTTTAAACGTAATATATTCCGGATATATATCATGTATTTTTTAAAAAGGAAAACATGCAGACTTGGACATACCTTTTCTCAAATCATTTAAAAATAAATTCTATAATGGTCTAATCTTGCTGGAGGAACCATGGGACTACGAAACTATGTTTTCGTCAATTGTTCGTAGGTATAAATTAGGCGAAACTGCAGTTGTTGTCCATTTTTTAGGTCTATCGTAGCTTTAGGTCGAGCGAAGCAAAAGCAACAGTTTCAAATACGGAACCCTACACTGAGCATGGCCCGACATGCTCTTGGCCGGTTTTATTTTTACTTGATATTTGAACATTGTCACACTGACACATTCAATCACCCCGAAAATGTAACAGAGAACGCTGTTGGCAATATTGGGAAGTAGCGAAGTGCTACGCCGTACGTAGCACACGACGTACGTAATCGTAGCTCGTAGCCGTACTTCGTTGGCTACATTTTCATCAGTAGCATTTACTAAATTAACACTTTCATTGCGGACGAGTGCTACGCGCTACGCTCGTAGCCGATCCCGTGATTTTTCCGCTTTGTAGCGAAAATGGACCTCCCACAGAGAACTCCCCTCGGGAGCTCCCCGCGCTCAAAGTGTTAAGCCCCACTTGCCAATTTCGGATTAACCGACTGACACGGGGTTAACTGGTTAAGGGCCTGTTTCACTATCCGTATCCTCGAATTAAATTTATCTGACGGATTTTATATGCCTCTGGAAAAGGGTAGTGATAATTTTATCTCACGGATAATATTCGTATCAACTATACCTATCCGGAAATTGTGAAGTAAGGTGGAAGTACCAATACGTAGCATTTTAGCAGAGAATACTTATTTGAATCCCTATATATTCCTCTTACATAAATGTACATAAAGTATTGTCATGTGTTTTGGGAGAGGAATTTGTTAAATAGTATTTATTTTATAGGGTGACAATATCAAAATTTCACAAAATTGGACATTTTCTTATAAATAGTATTTATTTTATAGGGTGAGAATATCAAAATTTCACAAAACTGGACATTTTCTTAGTCAACTCCATTGTACAATTAAGTGTCAGGTGCTTTTACTGGCAGTCCCAATAGATGGCACTTCAGTACAAGTTTGAATGTCACATATTGGAACATTGAAAATATTATCCCTCAAATAATTTAAATACACGCTATTTCAAAGCGAAGCATTAAAGGCACATACATTTATCATCGTTTAAATGCCCTAATAGTTGATTTTATCTTATCGACGGCAACTCAAGCTACGATGACGAATAATGGTACAGCGTCGGCTACTAGTACTTCCACCTTACGTCTATTTTTGATACTACTATTAGCTTAATCAAAGCAGGAGCATTCCATGAAAACATGTTGTAAGCGACACTGTCTTTTCAATACTTTTGAAAAATTAAATTAGTAAGCTGAGTTACGGCATAATAATAACATATCAAGGCTTTAAGATTGACAGTGTTTCCTAACAGCTAGCATATTTTATTAGGGTAGCTACCATAGTGAGTCGTAAGCGACAAAAAGTAGATGTTTTCATGGAATGCTCCAGCAGACCAAATGTGATACAATTTCCGAACCTGTAGGCCCAATTTTACCTACATTAAAATTGAGTAGAATCATTTTCAAAGACAAATTGGGAGACTTGTGACTGAGGGTCCAATCAGAAAATTAGGCTTCACAGTCATTAAACTTTGGGTATTCAAGAGAAATATGAAATCGATCGCTGTACCTGTAGCCGTACCAAGAGTTGGATAGTAAAGATCGCTCCCGACCCGTGGTCCAACCGCTATGTCCAACTGGTTGTGCCACGGGTAAGTAAAATTATCCGTGGTTCAACAGTCAGATTACTTTTTTTTACTGTCATGTAATTATGACCCATAGTACAACTGAGGGGCAATTGTCCAACTAGTATACATAAATATAATATATGTTCTAGTATTGGACTACCGATAAATTTAGTGTACCGTGGTATGTACAACCAATTGGACCATTGGGTGAACTAACTTCCTCGTAGTACAATCGGTTGGACTATGGATAATTTTATTTCCCCGTGGCCCAACCAGTTGGGCATAGCGGTTGGACCACGGGTCGGGAGCAGTAAAGATAAGTTAGGTTTTTCTCGATACGTAATGCATTCTATCGCGCTCACACTGACATAAATATAATAATAGTATCGAGAAAAACCTAACGTTACCGATACCTACTTGTAAAGTTATGGTACGGCCACAGAATGAGTAATAGTACTACATACAGAAAGGCCATGACCACCCCCGCACCAATTCGAATTACCCCACCCCACTTGGACGCCGGATGACGTTTGCGGTATGCGTCCGGTAGGCAAGAAGATGGCTGGCATTTATTTTTAAAAATGGTTGTGTACTGCGCTGTTGTACGGCTACTAGCACGAGTAAGACGGATAATAAATAAAATAATAAATATCTTGGGACATTTTACACAAATCGACCTACTCCCACGGTAAGCTCAATTAAGGCTTATGATGCGGGTAGCAAGCGACGACATAATATATAGATACATATAGATAGCTAAACATAGACAGCTAAGGAACAAATATTTGCGATAAATAAATACACAAATAATGCCCTCGCCGGGATTCGAACCCAGTACCTCCAGCTTTGTAGGCAGGGTCTCTACCAACTAAGCTACGGAGGCTGACGGACAGAAAGTAATTCCACGTCAATAACGCGGCGGCAGTAATAGTTCGGCTACAGGGATCATCGAAAACCGATACTTCATTAACTGTCCCTAGTGTCCCTCTAGAATACTCGTTCCATAGTTTCTGACGGCCTCCGTTAACCTAGTAGCTAGACTGCCTATGAAGCTGGTGGTATTGATTTCGACACCCGGTTTTGACCTACATTAAAATTAAGTACAAAGTGGGCAGGCCACATTGCACGCAGAGCAGATGGTCGACGGGGTCGAAAAGTGCTCGAGTGGAAACTACGCCTAGCCGTAGTTTCCACTCGATACGCAGCGTAGGACGTTCACCCACAAGATGGACAGCCGACCTTGTGAAGGTCGCTGGGACACGCTGGATGCAGGTCGCATCTAACCGGTACATGTGGAGGTCCAGAGGGGAGGCTTATGTTCAGCAGTGGACGTCTTATGGCTGAAATGATGATGATGATGATGAAAATTAAGTAGAACTCTTTGTGTATTGATAGCAATGTGCAAGTTGAAGAACATTCGGAAAATTGCTTAAAACCACCGGAAAATTTCATGATAACATTCTTTTTAACCGACTTCAATAAAAGGAGGAGGTTCTCAATTCCACAGATTTTTTTTTGTATGTAAGTTACCTGATATCTCCAAGAATCGTGAACCGATTTAAAAAAATATTTTTGTGATCGAACATGTATTGTATAACCCCGAGATGGTACCATTGGCACCAAGTTGGGATCCGATGATGGGATCTTGGAGAAATCGAGGGATCTCTTCAAATGTTATAGGTTCATGTATGACGTTTTTGGTAATTTTCATTCGTTTACAAGAATTTACGTTCAAAAAGTAGGATTTGAGGAAACCAATGATGGAAACAAATCGGGAATCTTGGAGAAATCGGTTAAAGTCGATTATTAAATTTTTAATTTGGTGATTATTCAGTTTAAGGATTACGCTATGCTCCAAACAGTTGACGATCGCGACCTTTGACGTTTGAGTTACACCATTGTGTATAACTAAACTGGATCAACTCATCAATGAGTGCCATAGAAATTGGCCCTAAATCTGAGCAAGAAATGTGCGAAAAGTCTATAAGATCATTCTCTAAATCGGAAAATTCTCTTTGTTGATCACATGTCATTTATTTGCATCATCAAAAGAAGGTGTGAAGAGGTTAGAGTAGGTATTCTAGTTTGTTTTTTATCTTCCATAGATCAGTCTGTAGTGACCCAGCCTACGAAGCCTACGAAGGTTCCGGATTCGAGTCCCGGCGAGGGCATTTATTTGTGTGTCGCTTAGTACGTACAACACAAGCCTTAATTTACCTTAATTTGGAGACTAACCCCCTTATTCATAAACGTCTGCTAACTTAACAAGCCGCTAAGTATTGTTTGTTCCTTTTGCTTTTATGGACACTTTGTTAAGACCGAAAGGGACAAACAATTATTAGCGGCTTGTTAAGTTAGCAAACGTTTATGAATAAGGGGGTAATTTGATTTATTGTACAATGACGCTATTTTACCAAAATTTAACATTTTGTTTGCACGTGTTAAAAAGCTATAATATAAGTACATCTTTACATATATCTATCAAAAATGTACAGACTCAATTAGCCTTCGAGCTTTGGGCCGTAACCGGCGCTTTTAAATTTAAATGAATTTCCGAGAGAATGAGTTCTCATGCAAAATTTATTTTTTACTCACAGATATATTTTTGTATAAAAATAAACGTAGCATGCCGCCGCCGCTTTATATTCGAAATATAAATGAAAACATATAACAGCAAATTTAATTCTCTTTTGACTTCACATGCTTAAAAAAGTGCAGCTTTATGTCGTGCGTAGACGACATATAATCTCATTTTATGAGATAAAAGTAAAATTTGCTTCTTATAGTCAGTCTCAACAGGCAAACATTTAAAACATATTGCTCAATAAAATTGTGTACCTTGATGACAAAATTTGTTTTATTTTATTTTTGCTACCAATTATTAGGCTTCCATATATTCTGTCATTAAATTTAGTAAATCATAAAACTAGAAGTCGATTATCATTAAAAAATGCTCCAAAATGTTTGACTTGGCATAAAAACCAAGCCTCTGGAACTCAGAGCACATGACGAAAACAAAGTTGGCGGGAATTGGTTATGGTGTATGTTCTTTCGTTTAACATTTTTTTTTTGTGGTAGGTATACGTAAAATGCCGTGAAAAATATAATTGTTTTACAATTTTGAATTGTTTTTTTAGGTACCAGACTTTTATATTATATAGACAATTAGGCAATATCTTTCTGTATGAAAACCGTTGACCACGATAAACAGACAACGTGTGTAATCTATCTAAATATGTCTTTGTTGTGTTCATAGCCATCCGCACACAAGCTAATTGGGCATGCATTTATAATAATAAAATGTTATTTATCCTTGTTGAAATATTGAGTAGAAGTGGAGGAATTAAACACATTGCAAATTAAATAAATGTTTTTATAAAAGTGTATTTTATTTAGGTAGTGAAAAGAATATACTCGTATTTGTGAGAAAAACCCTTTGGCAGTGCTCTATTGGAAATTCATAAAATATGTTGTAGTTTGTCTGAAAATAATTAACTTAGGAATCAACTCTGAACACAAACGCCGATTTCATAGGTAGGTAATGAGAATTTAAGCGTAGCAATCACAAAGAGTAAGTACCGTTATTTTATAATGGTATGGCGAGAGGCTGAGGAATATTATTCCTCGCCCTCTTGCACTTAAGGTATAGTACAGTGTCTACTTTCTTTCACGTCGCTAATGGTACCCCAGTGCCCACAATGTTTTCGGGTACCCCAGATTACCTCAAGTAGGCACCAGATACAACCTCGTATTGCAACACTCACTTAACGGTAAAAAAAATACCTGTATTCAGAGTGAAATAAAGGTGACTATCCCATGAATTGATTGCTGCAGATCCGAGATTGAGTAAGTATACGAGTATAGCGACGATATGAAACTACACTAAAACTCATACGATATATACGAGTAACCGAGTAACCAATAGGAATTACAACCAATTTAAACAAACCGTTCAAAAAAATATAGTCATTAATTTTAATTATTTATTATCATTAACCTATTTGACGCTACGTCAAATAAAAAAGCTGTCACTCGCACGGCAAATTAAGTTTGTAATTAAATCACAACTTACAAGTAAACTAGACCAAACTTGTAGTGATATCACGCTCTTCGTAACCGCGTCCTGCGGTGTTAATCTGTGGCGCAGGCCTATTACTCGTACATTAAGAAGTTATAATTTACACCTTACGGTTACAAAGTTCTTAATAAACTTCAACAGAGGCCGTAACTGACAACCTTTGTTATACAAAACAATTTATTTAGCACATTATACCCGCGTCTTGAGGCAATTTATATTCACTTCAGAGAGGACAATAGGCCGCGTAATTAGGGCAAACACAAGAACGCATAAAATAACTCAATATCTAATAAGTTTTAACAAATATGACATGTTTTATACAAGCTTTTATCGCTGACTGTGATCTAAAAGTACGTGATTATGGAATAATGCAAATTTTTGATTTGTTTACATTTCCCTTGTATTCTACGGACGGTATAGTATACCTACATTATGCTGTTCCATATTGTCATTTATCTTTTAGCTCCTGCGACTATATTTGGACTATATTTTACATGGACGTTTAACGCCAGCTCAAAAATGCCCCCAAAACCAAATTGTTCAATTGTGCCAAGATATATTATTTCGGCGCAACATCTTTGACAAATGTTTATTGAATATCGCCAATCAAAACTTTGTTGGACCAATCACAACTATTTTTAAATGACGGCTTAAATTTTATAGGTTGACATTCAAATTCATTGTCGGTGATGCATTGAACAGGAAAGTGACACTTGTCAACTAAAAATCAAGACCGTTTTTGAAATGCAATGGCGTATGGCGTGCGGCTTTCATGTTTTATTTGTTCGTAGATTAGCTCGTAAGGCCGACAATATTAGTTTTAATATAATACAACCTTTTTAAACACAATTTTCCGTTAAATTGAAAAAGCCCACGTGGCTCGTTCGACCGCGACGAAGGGATCGCGATCGTCTCGGTGATAAAAAGCAAACAGACGAAAATTGAAATGAGAAATACCCAGAGTTTACTGATTTATAAAGGCCTGTTTGCACTGCGATATTTATTTCATTACTACGGGTGTTTACTTACTTAAAACCAAAATGCATTTTTCAGAAAAAAAATAAAACACAGAATTTTGTTAACGAACAAGGACAAATCAATAAAGTACTCAGTTCAAACTTCAAATTCTGAAAAACTGAAGATCTAATCCTAATAAGTCTCATATTTTAAAGACAAACGGGTCTTAATCGCCTAAACTTACGTTTAATTAAATCTTGACCTATCGGGCATAACGTTACACCCATGGTCGCAGGCAGACTGTGTCGCGATCTGCGACCATAAATTCACAATCAATCTAAAATTCAAGACCGTTTTTGAAATGCAATTTAGTAAGGCGTGCGGCTTCCATTTATTTGTTCGTAGGTCGCGATTAAGACCTGGTATTTAAAACATGAGTGATAATCATGAAAATTTCAATCAATATTAGTCTGAGGTCTGAGTAGATCAGAGTGCTTAGACAAGTTGCCAATCGCTAACGCTTAATCGTCAATCGTAAGCGAAAGGCAGCTAACTGTCTTCGTCGCATTAATATGAAAGAGTGACAGAGAGGGAAAACTACGATACGCTACTAAGCGCTAGCGATTGGCAACTTGGCTAAGCATCCAGGGTGCTTCTTAGACAAGTTGCCAATCGCTAACGCTTAATCGTCAATAGTAAGCGAAAGGCAGCTAACTGTCTTCGTCGCATTAATATGAAAGAGTGACAGAGAGGGAAAACTACGATACGCTACTAAGCGCTAGCGATTGGAAACTTGGCTAACCATCCAAAACCAGACGCTCGAGCGTAAACGCATATTATTATAGTTATAGGGCATCACTGAAAATTTGCATTGCGGAGTGTGCCCTGCACTACGTCACAACAAGCTAAGTGAGTACCGTTTGGCACAACCTTGATATTGTAGTCCTTAATGTAATTTTAACTTACAATTTGGCCGTTTGGGCTAATAGATAAATGTATTTAATTTAATTTCAAATGCCAACGTATGTGCGTAGCCTGGGGCCCGTTTCTCGAAAGCTTGTAACTTGTAATACAAGTGGAGGACTATTTTTAACACTGTTAATTAGATAAGGACTACCGCTTGTATTACAAGTTACAAGCTTTCGAGAAATAGACCCCTGACCGCACGCCGTTTTTGCTCAATCTCATAGTTGAACTTCTTTGTATCTACTCCAACTTACTTAATAAAATGCCTTCTCCCCGTATTTTATGCCTTATCACGCAATATCTGCGGTAGGTACCTTTCATAGATCCGGGCATTACAAAGGCTCTCATACTAAGTACGCCATTGTTTACGTCATCATGAATCATCTTTTATTAAAACTATCTACTTAACTCAGTGCTATATAAATTGTGTGTTGGGAAGCGCCTACTGGGAGTCCCGTAGCCGTACCATAACTTTGTAAGTACCGATAACGTTAGGTTTTAACACATTCGACGCCGGTGACACAGCGTCTGTGATCAAAAACATCTGTCTCCTATGCCAGTGACACACATACGTGATCAAAATTACCGTACTCTAGTGCCACTAGCATAAATCAAGTTCTTACTCATGTGCCAGTCGCATCGAAATACGATCATTTTTGACACTAGTGTTGTGTCGCCGGCATAAGAGTACAATAATTTTGGTCACACATGCGTGTCACTGGCATAGGAGTTCTAATAAGAAAATTTCGATCGGTGTAGTATTAGGATTTAGCGAAACAGTACCGGAGGCGAACGTGTTAAGTAAGTACTCGCGCTCGCTTCAATATGTCAGTGAAAGCGCGATACATATAGAATGCAATACGTATCGAGTAAAACCTAACGTATCCTTTACTTTCCAACTCAAAGTTCACTCTTGATCATCCACGATCCAGATATTACCATGTAGATATAAGCTACCCTGTAGCATAAGAGTTCAACTTATCCAGGCGTGTGCCGCATTTCATACTATAAGTAGGTAGACAACTACTTCAAGCAATTTAAACTAAATAGGTGAATAACTGAATATGCATAAAAGCTCCTTTACAATGTCCGATCTGACTGGATCTGACAACTACTATGAATTGCGAGTAAGCAATAGTAACGAGTGTTGAAAGTGGGCATTTTCTGAACGAGTGTCAATGTGACAACTATTATGATTTGTAAATCTGAAAGAAACAAATTGAAGGGTCCACAGAAAGAACATGTCTAGTCAATTCAAATTACAGACGGAAAAACCACCTTACTCTTAACTTTTTAGAATAAGGTGTGAATTCGCCCTGAATTTTTTAGGCACTGGACATTTTCTTTTCCGTGGACTCTTCAATTATAAGTTGCACATTGAACTGATAATATCAAGTTTCAAACACAAAAAGAAGAAGTAATCAATTGCCATAGTTTCTTAAGCACTTCTTTTTAAACTCTTGTATTTCACTATTCTCCTAGGTAATGTTAATGAGAGAAATTGTTATATTATGTACTTTTGTAGTACTATTATTAAAATGTATTTAGGTAGTATTATTTAGTCTAAATACGCTCGACAAGCCAGTTTCATCTTGTCTACCAACTCCGCCATTGTAAACGGCCTTTAACAAATTGCCGCGCCATTTTTCATATCGCTTCGATAAACTTGGGCTCTTGCGATAACAAAATGATCCGGTATTTTTCCAAGTTTCGTTAAGTTTGAGAAGCGAACCGAGAACTATGTTGTTAGGTACAGCAGCCGTACCATGAGTTGGCAAGAGAGGTTTTCTGATGAATTGGGAATGTATAAAAATGTTTTTTCTGATTGGAATAAGCTTTCTTAAAATAACCAGGAAGAAGTATATTTTTTTTCAAACGAGACAAGTGCGAATAAATTAAGTCCGAAATGTGTGGCAATAAAATTAAAAGACGATCAGCGGGAGTGTTTTAAATCGACACGAGTTACGAATTTCTTTTTCGCGCGTTGTATCATAGCTACGACGTTTTTCAGTACAGATGGCCCTCCGAAGTTTCGACCTGACAAAAAACTAACCACTTCTCGCACTAGTGCGTAAAAGTATGTATAGATAGGAGATGCAGCCTACGTTCACTAGTGAATTGAAATAGGCTGATGATTCATATCACCAGTAAAATGTTTAATCTTCCAATTGGAGCGAAATTGTTGGACTAATTTACGAATCGAGTACGCGTGAACGTAAACTTTACCAGCAGCCTTATCATGACTTTGCAAGTATCGGTAACATTATGTTTTACTCGATACGTAAAGCAGACTATCGCGCTCACCCAATAAGTGAGTGCCAGCACCATAGAATGCATTACGTATCGGATAAAACCAAACGTATCCTTCACTTTTCAACTCATGGTACGGCTACAACTCGTGGCAAGAACACAGTTGCGGCCTATTTGTGAAACTTGCGAAAGTTATTATCTTGGAAGAGAAACTGCTAATGTGATACTAAGAGTAACAGGAAGTTCTTGATTCGTGAAATGGGTTGAGATAAATAAAATAAATATTAGGAACAATCTTGCAGACAAACTAAGCAGAGTGTGCTCCATACAAGATGCTAATAAGGAAAGGGAAAAAATAAACTTATATTCCTGAGGCTAAAAGAAGCAAAAAAATTTATAAAGTTTTGGTCGAATTTGCTAAAAATATTTTTTTTGTTTTTTTTTTTCGTATTTCGAATGCCTCAATACATGAAAAAGTGTTTTAATAATAAAACTATCGAGAAAATATAATTTTTAATACTGAAATTTAATCTTGTGTTTAAAATATAATAGTTAAGACAGGCGGCATGGGAAATACGGGAATGTACAATTATGTTAACAAGCATTCGAGGATACGCTTTTCATATTGTGTTCTCTATTTTCTTTTTTATTTGGTCTAATCAGATGAACACTTCCCTTTTTTGAAGCGGTAATCATAAATACATACTAAAACGATGAAATATTCCATTTAATTACTCGATAAATGGTTTACAAACATTTTTTTAACTATAAAGTAAAGGGCGCGACAAGTTGTAGGTAATTGTTCAACATTGCCGTTTTAAAATTGTGGCCGTAGTCCTTGGTTCATATTAGGTAGTTGGTTTTGGTGGTTTGTTCTTTGGTCATGGCTAGACAGCCATGACCAAAGAACCCATACCACCAACGATACCAACGGTACCAAGCGACGATATATAGACATATATCGTCGCTTGGTACCCACAAGCCTTAATTGAGCTTAACGTGGGACTAGGTTGATTTGTGTAAGATGTCCCAGATATTTATTTATTTGAATTTTCTGTACATTGCTATGTCAAAGAATTCTAGACAGTATAAGTATTACTCGTGTAATAGGTAGGTACTACTCGTGTTTTATAATGCCTACATTCTCAGGAAATCATATATATTGTTCATTTTAAGTGAAGTGATTATGCTCCGAGTACTCAACGTGTTGACTGTTGACCCTCACGAGACGTTTTATTCCTCTCCATTGGACAGAAAATACATATGAAAAGTCGCTGTCCCAATATTACAAAGTTCTATGTTGCACTTTTGTCAACTTGAAATTTGAACATTGTCACATTATCGAACCCTAGCTATTGGGATAGCGAAGTGACTTAATGGTTAAGAACAATATGTACTTTTCGTCAACAATATTTTATACCTTGTAATTTATACACGATGTTTTTTAATTCCTAATCGGTCTCCCAACTCTCTAATTATTTTATTTAATATATATTTATTTTCAAAACTACAATTTATGTACATAGATTAAATCTAACTAATCTACTTAACCTAACCTATATCTAAGATTGGTCCTTGTGGCATTGTAGGCACCGAGGATGCTGGCGGCATTTCCTCGCTGTATCGCAATACTGATGCGTTGTGCGAGGAAGTCGCCAGCTCTTCGTTCTTAATATAAATTGAATTCCTAATTTGCTTCTCCTCCGTCAGCCTCCGTAGCCTAATTGGTAGTGACCCTGCCTACGAAGCTGGAGGTTCTGGGTTCGAATCCCGGCGAGGGCATTATTTGTGTATTTATTTATCACAAATATTTGTTCCTTGGTCATGGTTGTCTATGTATTTAAGTATCTATATGTATCTATCTATTACATATATCGTCACCTAGTACCCACATCACAAGCCTTAATTGAGCTTACCGTGGGACTAGGTTGATTTGTGTAAGATGTCCCAAGATATTTATTTATTTATTTTCCTAAGTTCCAAGGTTCTATGTTGTACAGTCAAGTGCAAAAATAATTATCGAAACAATCCGCTCATAAATATGATACGACGTTCTTATTACGAGTACTTACACAGAATTAGAGTGCACTGGGACATATTTAAAAAAAAATGGTGAAGATGTACACTTTGTCTTTGACTGTACTTTTGTCAACATAAAATTTGAACATGGTCACACTGACACATAACATCATCAGCCTATGATAGTCCACTGCTGG
The DNA here is from genome assembly GCA_025490895.1 of Thaumatotibia leucotreta. NCBI lineage: Eukaryota > Metazoa > Arthropoda > Insecta > Lepidoptera > Tortricidae > Thaumatotibia > Thaumatotibia leucotreta. Next base: position 7,291 of record JALPQI010014458.1, on the reverse strand, counting down.
ACATAGGCCTCTCCTATTTACTATGCGTATAGACGCATTAGGAGGTAAATGCCCATAATCGCCACGCTGGGCAAGCGGATTGGCGATCGCAGTAATGTGTCCACTATGATGCTGCCCATCATCAATCTTTTATCAAATAATGGCCAGTGACACTTTAATCCCTAAGTCGACTCTTACGACACCTGCAGGAGGAGTTGGGGTGGTGACAAATGTAATCTTACTGCCGTCAACACGCGGCAACACACTGACACTTAGTCTAGATTTAATTACCCCGAAAATGTAACATTGAACCTTGTAATATTACTACTTATTTCTCATCCTTTCAATTATTTAGACACAGCATAAAACTTCTATGGAAGCCAAGTCTGTAAATTTGAACTATAAATCAAGCTAAGCGTTTTAGCCACCGTGAAAAATTCGAACAATAATTTTGTACCAAATGAGTTGGAAAATCCTCTAGTAACGACGTTGAACGGGTATTGAAGATATGATAAATGGGATCCTCGAGTCTCAAACATATTAAATATTAAGTAAAAACGGGTTACTCATGTCATTTAAGCTGAAAATTGATCGAGACGGACAGGTGCCACATATATCGGAGTAGTCTGGTTTTTCACAAAATATCTGAGCAGAGTGCAGGGTGCTTAGCCAAGTTGCCAATCGCTATCGCTTAGGTAGCGTATCGTAGTTTTCCCTCTTTGTCACTCTTTCATATTAGCGCGACAAAGACAGTTAGCTGCCTTTCGTTTACGATTGACGATTAACCGTTAGCGATTGGCAACTTGTCTAAGCACCTCTATTGTCATGGCGTTAGCGGGCATGTTCAGATATATTTGAGCACCGTGTAACGTCTGCGATGATAGCGACTGATCAAAACGAATCCTATTTTAAGTACACTCTCGTTGCCTGTGAGCTTACGACTCAAAATAGGCGACCTTTTTTGGAAGTTTCAGAGGAGATTAATTTTGAAATCACATCAATTAGTACCCTGTGCTATACGTACTATTACTGATTCTGAAACTTAAAGTTATTTAATTAACCCCTATTGGCCTAGCCATGATGCCATTCTGCAATCGTATACGATAAGCGACAAGTAATATATGTATGAGAATGACAGATTCGTACACAAAGTCACGTGACCATGTCCATACATTATTACGGTCACGTGACTTATCGCTTATCGTATACAATTGCAGAATAGGAACTTGGCTAGGCCTGCTAGGCTCCCAAAACCTCACTGACATCGAGAACGCACTTATTTTTTAGCCACCCTATCAGGAACCCACTTACGAAAACACGGGTCAAGCTTAATGACGTCATCTAAGTGCTGTGACGGCGAATTGCGAGGGACACGGTCGCTGAGTACCCTAAATACGTGTAACCATAGATAAGAAAACAACAGTAGCCGTACCATGAGTTGGAAAGTAAAGGATATGTTAGGTTTTACTCGATACGTAACGCACTCGCCTTAATAACTCGACGGCTGCACATATGAGCCCAAAATACATATATAATTATATTTACACAACCTTAATATCAAAACAATACAGTCTTTTTAACTTTTTTTACACGTTCACCTCATTGATATCATTGACGTCGACTTTGTATTTCCATTTAGCTTTAAAGCTTATTTTCCTCCTAAAAATATTTTTTTTACTTTCACTCAATAAGGGTCATACAGCGTTCGCCAAAACGGGCATCTTTCCTGTGGATATTACGAAAGTTAGCGGTTCTGGGACATATAAATTGGGTTTTAACCACATAATTCTTAAAAACCAGAAGCCACCTATCGACTTGTTTGTCATCCAACAAAATAATTAGGGGTCTAGAGCCCTACTTTCATATTTCCACAGAAAAAATTATAAGTTTTATAATTATCAGACATCGTACGATTTCCAGTATTTTTGGTGCAGTGTAGTTCAATTAGGAGATAGCGAGTTAAGATTCATCTTTGTGTTACAACGTATTATGACACGTTACAGTTAAAAATTGACCCCTGGATTCCTTTAACTCAACTACATTTCACCAAAAACCCTTGAACTTTAGTTAAAGGAATCCAGGGGTCAGTTTAAATTAAAACGACTAATATTTTTTTTTATACCACGTCGGTGGCAAACAAGCATACGGCCCGCCTGATGGAAAGCAGTCACCGTAGCCTATGGGCGCCTGCAACCTCAGGGTGTCACATGCGCGTTGCCGACCCAATAAAAATAACGTTGGCACAACAAAGTGGCTCCACTCCACCTGATCGTAAGTGAAAAGTAGAGCCCAAATCGCGGCGGCAACGAACAGGAGACAATCAGTAACCTGTTAGTTGCCACCGCCTTGCTGGCCCGCTAGATGCTGGTAAATACACCGGCTGACCCCGAAACACGGCAAACACGAAGGTAAGTCATTTCACGGGCGTTTACACCGAATGTACGGTGGTAGCCAACCAGGCGGGGTACTAGTAAAAATACCCTACCACCGGCTGAGAAGCTGGCTACTCAGTATTTCCCTTAGTCGACTCCTACGACACCCACGGGAAGAGAGAGACTAATAACACGTCGTAAGACAATAACGAAGCTTAACTCACTATCTCCTTATAAAAAACTTATACACCATATCGTCTAATATCCATGAATTGAACTAGGTACATTGCACCAAAAATGCTGGTAATCGCACGACCTCTGATAATTATAGCCTAACTCATACAAAAAGTCTGATGATGATGATGATGACCCTAATACGTTAAACTCACATATTTTTAGTCACTACGAGTACATAGGGCGTGTTTTTAAAGAGCGAAAGTCTATGAAGCATTGAGTACTTATGGGAGTTATGGCGATGTCCACGCTGTGCGAAAAAACGTCTCCAAGAACTGCTGTGCGTAAATATCATATGAATAAGTTTAACCTTTTTGTGTGAACATACCTCACAGTTTCAGTTAAAATTTCACTTTCATTACATTGCTGCCTTGGTAAACAAATTAATAACTCGAAGAACCCAAAAGCATAATGGACAATCATCAGATTTAGTCCAAGTGCCGTTAAAGTTTACCAACCTCTGACCTAGTCTTCATATTTTCCCGCAATCTCTCCCAAACAGCAACAGTTGTCTGACCTAAGTGCCCGTGGTTCCATTAGGCTGATGTCACACTGATGTTAATCCGAGCGCGTTTCACTTTTAGGGACACACAAATAGTGCTAAAATATAAAACCATAATTTTAGTCAGTTTTAATTGTAAGTAAAAAATAATTTAAAATTCGGTTTTGGTGTTAATTTTATAAACTGTAAGCGATATTATAATAGTTCAAAAACTAAAAAAACCGGCCAATAGCATGTCGGGCCATGCTCAGCGTAGGGTTCCGTAGCTATTCAAAAACATCTGGGCCGATTATGTTCGAAATAGTTTAATTTTAAAGTTTTCTATAAGCCCACTATTCACGATTTTCTTCATAATTATTTTTTTGGACCTACGGATCAAAAGTTAGAGGGGGGACACAATTTTTTTTTTCTGGAGCAATTATCTCCGAAAACATTGACTTTAGGAAAAAACTTTCTTTTAAGACCCTTATTCTTTTTTAGAGACCTATTTAGTGATATCCCACACTATAGGATTACAGCAAATAAAAAAAATCATCCCCACTTCACCAGCTCGGGAGGTACCCGAAAAAAAAAATATGTTCTAGTTTTTATTATACCTACCACTTTGTTGGCATGATTAATATGTAGGTATACCTGTACCAAATTGCAGATTTCTAGTATTAACGGCCACTGAGCTATGCTGCGGACAGACGGACATGGCGGAACTATAAGGGTTCCGTTTTAACATTTTGGCTACGGAACCCTAAAAAAAGCTGTGTCCTAGCTCACTCAGCATCGCCGTATGCGGATCCGCCAGTGTGGCATCGCCATTACCGAAAGAACCCGACGAAAACACTTGTCTTGAGAGGCGGTATTGATTCCCCCGTCACATGTGAGGTTCCGTGCCAGTGACGTTTAATTTCGCGAATGGTTTTTAGAATTTAGGACGAAAATAGAAATGAGTCGGAAATCAAAAAAGGCACGACGAAGCAAGTAAGAGCTTTGCTGCAATGTTATATAGACATAACGGTTAATATAAGTACCATAATGTAAACGACGTTACGAGATACGTACATCTTAAAAACATTGATGTATTGATCCTACTAGTATACTCCATTTTAAATATCATGGTCCGATGCCACATAAAACTTTGCAGTGGCATCGGGCCATGGTATTTGAAATGAAGTATACCTAGTAGTACCTATCCTATTAGTCCTATTACCCACAATCGATATAAAAATTGCTCTTACTTTTCATCATCATCATCATCTCAGCCATAAGACGTCCACTGCTGAACATAGGCCTCCCCTCTGGACCTCCACACTGGTACCGGTTAGACCTGACTGACATCCAGCGTGTCCCGGCGACCTTCACAAGGTCGTCTGTCCATCTTGTGGGTGGACGTCCCATGCTGCGTTTGCCTAGCCGTGGTCTCCACTCGAGCACTTTTCTACCCCATCGACCATCTGCTCTGTGTGCAATGTGGCCTGCACACTTTTAACTACTTACAATTAAAGCATAATACCTAGTCAATAATCAACAAGGCAATGTCGCAATCGTCTCTCATTATGAGTTATGAGTCGTAAACAATCAATTATATTTACAATACGTTTTTGTCAAATTAATTCACTTCACTGCGCCCTAGGCGCGCTTATAATGAAATTGCTTTGACAATGTTTTATTTAATAATGCTTCAGTATTATCGCTAGCCTAGAGGGCTTAAATGTTCAACACGATGCCCTCGGAATATATAGGTCACATTTCACAATTTGGAATACGTCCCCATTTCCAACCCCACCCTGTTTTACTTTGTGACAATAAATTGAGGCGTATATTTTAATCGCTTTAAAGCAATGAATGTAAATGGATTTCGTAAGGTTTGTGTGTGCATTGTGTTTCCACCCGTCATTCAGCTTTTTCTGGAAAATTCCGAAAGCCCAAATAAGTCCAGAGGGCCATAACCATGACTTTTAAAATCAAATTAGATTCGGCTTGTCAGTTTTTGATAGTTTATTCTATGGATCTGACACGACACATCGCATTTCACTTTAAGTCCTCAACTGCATTAGTACGTCTACGTCGTGGTAGTCTCCCTGAACTGAAAGAATCTGATTTAGAAAATAGAGTGGGATTTTTTTTTTTGTCACATGTCGGTGTTATATTATTTGTGTTACCTATGATGGGTGTCTGAAGTGTCCTGAAGTCAGGTGAAACACCATGAATAATTTACATTTTAGAGGTATTCGAATTCGAACCATAATTGTTTAAAAAACAAATTTAAATGTTTTAATATTTTCTTCGGTTACCGCGAGGATTACTCATGAAATAAAACTATGAAAACGGATAAACTCGCGTATATTAACTAATTTTAACTTCATTCCGACGTTTCGAACACTTATCCGTTTTCATAGTTTTATTTCTTAAATGTTTTATTTATTTTGTGCCTAAAACACTTTCTACTCAGAGAAGAAACATTTTTATAACCGCTTTCCTCAATTTAACTTCCGATAGGCTGTTAGAGAAATTACTTGACTTTAATATAACCCTGTATACTTCCTCACCTAACAATGAGGTGTTGAAAACTTGAAACGGACGAAAGAAAGTCTGTTCCAATTTTTCTCTCGTAGTTTCATTGGCGATACAGGCCTGGGGGCTAAAAGCCTTCGCTTGTTTTTCCTTCTAAGCGAAATAGACTAACGCCATAAAAGGTTCGGACAGCTTGAAGAAGGTACCTATTGTTATCTACGGAGATTTTTACGCTGGCAAACATACCTAGTTCGTCAGCAGATAACAAAAAAAATTGTGTTGTTGTGTTTGTCAGCAACTTGCGGCCTTATTGCGGTTAATTGTGTTGTTTTAGAGTTCCGTGGTCAATTAGGAACCTTTACAGATTCACCATTTTTCTGTCTGTCAGTGCGTCCGTACATCCGCGGATAATCGCAGTGACCGTTAGGCTTTGAAAGCTGAAATTTGGTACCAATATGTAAATGAATCATGCCGACAAAGTAGTAAATTAAAAAATGCAAAAAATGTTTTATTATAGTGGTCCCCTACACGTCAAGTGGAGTGTGATTTTAATTTGTATTTTCCACTCTAACGTGTGATATAACGAATAGGGGTTGACTAAAATCATTTCTACGTAGGTATGTAATTTTCGGAAATAATCGATCCCAGAGTAAACAAAATGGGTCCCACTCTTACTTTAGAACCAGAAGTTTAAAAAATAAAAACTTCCTAGGAAAGTTATTTTGAACTTGACTATCAAGTTGGACCATATACTGAGCATGGCCTTAAGAGCCCCAATACAAAAAGACGGGTAGTCGCGTGAAACTGAAACGCAAGTTGTTGTTAAACACAACATAATTATAGTATCGCAGCTAAGGTGACCATTAACAGAGAACTAAAATATTTAATTATGATAAAACAAATGCAATTCTCTTCTAATTAAAATAAATATCGTTTAAACGTCGAAATTATAACTTTATCCACGAAGACGCGCGGATTAGTCAAAACTGTAATGAAATGACAAATTACAAAACAAGCCACGCGTATTCATAAAAGATACGAACTATGTATCATCATCATCATCATCTCTTCCTGACCGATTTCGGCCACGGCGACCGGTTGAACTGACTACTGAGAGCGTCGCTCGTGTGCTCTCATGTGACTGACGTAGCCTATTTTGAACTATGTATAATTAGTAGGTATACCTACTACCTACCTGTAGCTAGGTCCATGGGCGAAGTCAATGAAATACAAAATCACTTACCGTGGTCATGCGACGACGGGCGATGCCGGTCGTCTCCTCTTCTCTCCATTTTACTGTTTAATGTTCACGTCCATCACTAATAATAACCAGAAACTGACATGTCACGAAACGGTGTTTATTTGATAGTTTGCTCAATTTTTAATATGTTCGTTCATGTTCATCACTGACACTAATAGGAAACTACACTACCCGAAACAGTGTCTACTTAAAAGTTTTCTCAATTTTAATCTGTTGGTTCATATCCATCACTGACACATTGACACATCCCGAATCAGTGTCTATTTGATTGTTGGATCAATTTTGATCTGTTGGTTCATGTTCATCACTGACGCTTACCAGAAAATAAAATAATACAGAAATTGTGTTTATTTGATAGTTTTCTCAATTTTAATCTGTTGGTTCATATCCATCACTGAAACTAACCAGAAACTGACAAGTCCCGCAACAGTGTTTACT
>JALPQI010014457.1:0-46265 GCA_025490895.1 Thaumatotibia leucotreta | reverse complement strand
ACAATGAATTCTGCATTTCTTTATCTTTTGGTTCATAAGGAAGCGGCGAACCTGTATAATGAGCAGAAATTATTGAAATACGCCAACATTGTAATTGTAAATTGTAGTAACTCTGTATTTGATCCGGCGCATACTGTCTTAAATATCACTTACAATAGAAATTTAAAAACAATTTCCGACGAAAAATGTCTCAAGTACACATACAACACAAAAAAATAAATAAAAGCCGACGTAAATAGTAGTATGTTAGACTTAAGACAAAACACCGATCTTAAGTAAGTTGTGGTAAGTGATAACATACTACAGTATTCACCGGTTTTATAAAAAAAAATCAAAATCCATACTAACTAATTCGCACCTGATCTCTGAGTGAAATCCAATAGATTGCCAACTTTGCTTAGTGGTTTTAAATCAATTTTATTTCTGAAGCGTCTTTTATTTCATCTCGGACCACCTTTTCTTTTAACTCCAACGGTAGTTTCGAAAATTGATTTTGGTCTTGCACATAGTTTGAGTTTGTCCCCGATACAGTGTCTTACTTTTATCGAATAAAATGTATCGTTTATTCATTTTTGTCTCATCTAGTTGTTAGTTCTTGGTAAAAAATGATCACTCACGAAAAACCTCTGCTCCACCGCGTATAAAATCGTATCTGGCACTTTCGCTGCTCGAGCGCGGGTGGCCGCCCCGTATTAACTATCGTAAGTACACTTACTACAGTATACGACGGTGCTTTTTTAAGTTACGATAGTTTTCGGGTGTCAAAAACCTATTTGTAATAGGTTTTTTAAATTTTTTCTTCGTGGAACGGAAACATTGCTAAAAGACATGATGTTTTATGAAATAAAAAAAAAATCCCAAATTTCAAGTTACGACAACTTACGTAGGGGCCGTCGAAATCAAAAAAGCTGATCTTAACCATTTAGGTAAATATTAATTGAATATATATGTTTTTTTCTGTTTTGTATAATTATGAATACTAGTGCTATTATGTGATTTAATCGTAATAGAATCACAGTTAAATAGGGCATAAATAGGCATTTTCTAGAAATCGAAATCAATATGCGAGAACAGCGAAGCAGCTATAAAAATCAGCCATACATAAAAGCCTTAATGAAACACCATGGGCTTGATCCACAGTTAGAACAGGTGGATATAAATGCTCCATGACAGTTATATTAGATCAATTAGATGTCAAAGTCAAATACACGTAAGGTACATACCATATTCTCTTTAAAGTACCGTTTCACAAATTCAGGTCATTTTTTTGGGCAATATAAGTGCTATGAGAATATCTAAATGTTTGACATTACGAAGCACATGAAAGCGTGTCTTTCTTTTTTTGTGTGTGATGTCGTCTTTTTCACAAAACGTAAATTTTCTTGTAATAGATACTTGTCCGAAATACTTTTTATTGCCCAGGAGGATTGGATTAGTTGTGTCTAAACCAGATGCTTTACGTCGTGTTCCTAGGATGAAATGTGTACCTTATTAAAGCAGTAATTAGACACATGTATGTTTCTATATTGGCCGTGTGGTGACGGCAGTAAGAATACATTTGTCACCACCCCAACTCCTCCTGCGGGTGTCGTAAGAGTCGACTAATGGATTGAAGTGTCACTGACCATTATTTGATAAAAAAAATGATGATGGGCAGCAGCGTCATCATAGTGGACACATTACTGCGATCGCCAACCCGCTTGCCCAGCGTGGCGATTATGGGCATTTACCTCCTAATGCGTCTATACGCATAGTTAATAGGAGAGGCCTACGTCCAGCAGTGGACTATTATAGGCTGATGATGATGATGATGATGATGTTTCTATATAAAAATGTAATATAAAAAATTACCCCAAGTAAAGTTGTATTTATAATAACTGATACATCCTTTAATATAGGCCTCACAAATTTTATGATAGCAGCGAGTATACCCTGGGTGCAACTACAAAATACAATCAATACATCTTTCATCCTGTATACATGTAATGGATTTACTCGCGATTATTATATTACTTTGTGAAATATGCAGCACAGAAGTTTAAATAAAAGCATTATCCTATATGCAAAATTAGGTACGTTATTTTTGCCTCATCTGCATGATTAGTTCGACCCCTGATCATCACATATAATTATATACTTTTTTCGTGGACAGTCCTTATATCAAAAATTATGAAAATCAGCATGTTTGCATCATTTTTTATGAAATTGTACGCCTGATACGCATTATAGGACCGCGGATCTATAACAAGTTTCGTATTAAACATTAATGGGATAGTCGCGCATCCGTGTATTTTCTAAATTTACCGTCTACTTTACACATGGCTTGCTAGAGCTTGCGTGATTATAAATTAATCACTTATATTATTATTATGTTACACTATGTCGTTTCGATTCACACTAGTCACATAGTTGTAGTACTGTAAATATTTTCACTATGAGCATTACAGTATCACGTCATCATTGACGGCGACTGTCACGGGTATTAGTGGAGGCTGGATGACGCTTAAAACTAGCGTTGGGAGGTCAAAGAATATGGCCTTAAATATTAATGGGATAGTCTCGCATCCGTGTATTTTCTAAAGGGTTTAGCAGCCTTACCGAACAAGAGGTGCCTTTCCCCACGGATGAGGTCAATATTTTAGCTGGTGTACTAGCAGGACCTAATAATACTCCATGCTTAATATCAGCTCTAGATGTTCTTTTGTTTCAGAGTTATTCAAGATAATGTAAAATATACAGGGTGTCGTTGAAAGTGGCATATTTCGAGAACTGTTCAAGTTAGATCAACCAAACAAAATTGTGTTTGATAACAATAAAATAAACTACAAAATGCATATTTTAGACCTGCATCTTGTCCTTATTTTTCATAATAAAAAAAGAGTTCTTGTTTTTTTTTCATATTTTTTTTTATTTCACGCGGAGGTACACCTACAAAAAAAATATGCATACATAGCCACTAATGTCCACTGTATACATAAATAAAAATATTTCCGTAAATCATCGTGCGTCATGCCAAAAAAAAATATTTCAGAAGTAGTCGTTACTGGCATACACATAAAGTACCAGTGCAGTGTGAACATACAGTCGTGGTCCACTAATTAAGAACAGTCAATGTATAACATAAAAATGGCATAACACGCCTATATTCATCATTTGTGTGCATTGTTATTTACGAGAAAATGAGTTATTATTTAACTTGATTATTCTAAAAATCAATTTAAACAAGTATTAGCTGCTAAAACTTTATATATAATTAAATAAAAGCGATTGAACTTAACATGTCTCTAGACGAGCAAAAATAATCTGGCACACTAATTAAGAACACAACCTAAAAATACAGAATTCAACTAGAAAATTCTTCGGTTATATTAATATTTGGTAGGAAACCCGAAGTTCTGTTCCACCGCATGACATCTCTTTGACATAGACTCCACTAAAACCCTGCATCGCTCCACAGGTATAGAATTCCAGGCTTCTAGTGATGCCTCATAAAGCTCGTTTAAATTTTTTATATTTTATTGGTGAGACTTTTTTTCACATCGTTCCAGAGATTCTCTATTGGGTTAAGATCGGGACTGCAGGATGGCTAAGTCATTACAGAAACATGATTACAACGAAACCATTCTTTTACAAGATTTTGCCGTATGCTTAGGATCGTTGTCTTGTTGAAATGTCCATACAACTGGTAAATTTTGTTCAGCATACGGCAACATGGTGTTTTCTAGAATATTTTTGTACACATACTGGTCCATAATACCATCAATCCTGACCAATGGCCCCACATCATGCCACGAAAAACAACCCCATAGCTTAATGTTCCCGCCGCCATGTTTTACGGTTACGGTCGTATACTTGGGGTCGAACGCGGTATTTGGTGGTCGACGAACGTAGACTTGACCGTCGGAGCCTGTTTTGTTAATTTTAGTTTCGTCAGACCATAAAACGTATTTCCACTGCGATAACGTCCAATTTTTGAGATTTTTCGCAAATTCAGTTTGTGCGTCTCTGTTCTTCTTACTTACTAAAGGCTTCTTGCGAGCTATTCTGCCAAATAAATTTGCTTCGTTCACTCGTTTTCTAATAGTACGAGCCGCCAGACCGGGTTGATCTCCAAAAATTTTACGTTTAATCTCAACAGAAGAAAGTTTAGGATTCTTTCTCGCCATCCTTACGATAAGAGCGTCCGTTCGAGGAGTCATCTTTCGTGGCCGTTTCTTTCGTTGGACCTTCTAACATGTTCCATGAGCCTTAAAATATTTTATGGCGTTGGATACTCTAGTCCTAGAACATTTAAGGTGGTCTGCGACTTTTTGATAGCTCCATTTCTTGTTAAAAACCAACGATATTATGATTTCTCTGATAGTGCCATCAGAACTCCGTTTTTTTCCCATTTTCACAAAAACAATAAGCACGTTTTATTGACAGAAAATGCAGGAGCTCAAAATACGTCAAAGTGTAGGCTTTATTCAATTATTTTGGAAGATACGAGGATTCAAACACAGTGTTCCTAATTAGAGTGCCAGTATTGATTATACTAGATAAAGTTCCAAGTTTGTATTCGTATTAATTATTTATGTTTGCGAACTAAAGTACATGTGTATAGTCAATTGAATGGTCTCTAGATTCATGATAAATCATGTGTTAAAGGCGGTTGCCTATTATTTATATATTCTGCCAATAATAGCTGACTTTTCTCTGTATAGTGGTAAATAACCTATTTGTTCTTAATTAGTGGGCCACGACTGTAAGTTAGTGTGTAGGTATACAATCTCTTGACACTTACCGCACAAAATATCATTGACGTAAATTGACTTATTAGTGCATTTGCTATATAAATCAGCCTCTTGACAATTTTGTATGCATTTTTTCTTTCCACATATATTTTTTAACGTTTTTTCACAAGGCTTACACTTAATGTTTTCCATTTTCCAACAGAAAATGCAACAAATCAAATGTCGAAAACAATACTATGTGTCAAATGTTTATCTCTCTTTTATACAGGGTGGTCCAAACCTTGACGTCAAAAATTTTTTTTTAGATTCCTCAGATTATGAGCTATCAGAATATACCCCATGTATGTTAGCCGATTTTTTGTAGTTTTCAAGTTATTGATTTTTGAAAATTTTTTTTGAGAAATTCTGGAATGAAGGAATTTATTAATAAAAATAAAACTATTGGGTTTTTTAACTAGTTTCTTTTTGTAAAAGAATTGCTACTAATAAAAGCATTTACTGACAAAAAATTAGCGTCCTCAGTTCGATACAAGTAGGATAAAAAAATACCAAAATCAAAATTTTACGCTAAAAACGCATCAAAATAGCATTAATGTACGTAAATAAAAAATAAAACATATCCCAAGGAATTTTAGTATTCTAAAGACCGCCCGAGACCTTGAGCCTTCGTAAAAGCAAACAAAAGTGATACTTATTGACGAGGATTTTTCGGAGTAGTCGGTCAAATAAACTCAAAAAAGCTTAAAATTTTAAAGTAGTTAAAAAATACTTGAATAAGTACACAAATTGAGTTTTCGTGTATTTTCTGTTTTTGTTTATTGATGAGAACAACAAAACAGACGAAATTTTACTTTATTTTTAAATAAAAAATTTAGAAGTTTAAGTTTATTTGACCGACTACTCCGAAAAATCCTCATCATTAAGTATCACTTTTTTTTGCTTTTAGGAAGGTTTAAGGTCTAGGGCAGTCTTTAGATTACCAAAAATCCTTGGGATATGTTTTATTTTTTTATTTACCTACATTAATGCTATTTTGATGCGTTTTTAACGTAAAATTTTGAATTTGGTGTTTTTTATCCTACTTGTATCAAAGTGAGGACGCTAATTTTTTTGTCAGTAAGTGCTTTATTTGTAGTAATGCTTTCACAAAAAGAAAATATTTAAAAAACCCAATAGTTTTTTTTATCAATAAATTTCTTCATTCCAGTATTTCTCTAAAAAATTTTTTCAAAAATTCATAACTCGAAAACTACAAAAAATCGGCTAACATACATGGGGTATATTCTGATAGCCCATGACGTAGAGAACCTAAAAAAATTTTTTTGACGTCAAGGTTTGGATTGGACCACCCTGTATAGCAAATGTACTAAATAAGTCAATTTACGTCAATGATATTTTGTGCGGTAAGTGTCGAGAGATTGTATACCTACACACTAACTTATGTTCACACTGCACTGGTACTTTATTTGTATGCCAGTAACGACTACTTCTGAAATATTTTTTTTTGGCATGACGCACGATGATTTACGGAAATATTTTTATTTATGTATACAGTGGACATTAGTGGCTATGTATGCATATTTTTTTTGTAGGTGTACCTCCGCGTGAAATAAAAAAAATATGGAAAAAAAACAAGAACTCTGTTTTTTATTATGAAAAATAAGGACAAGATGCAGGTTAAAAATATGCATTGTGTAGTTTATTTTATTGTTATCAAACACAATTTTGTTTGGTTGATCTAACTTGAACAGTTCTCGAAATATGCCACTTTCAACGACACCCTGTATATTTTACATTATCTTGAATAACTCTGAAACAAAAAAAGATCTAGAGCTGATATTAAGCATGGAGTATTATTAGGTCCTGCTAGTACACCACCTAAAATATTGACCTCATCCGTGGGGAAAGGCACCTCTTGTTCGGTAAGGCTGCTAAACCCTTTACCGTCTACTTTACATATGGCTTGCTAGAGCTTGCCAGATCATAAATTAATCACTTACATTATTATTATGTTTTACACTGTGTTGTCTCGATTTACACTAGTCGCATAGTTGCAGTACTGAAAATATTTTTACTATGAGTATCACAGTATCACGTCATAATTGACGGCGACTGTCACGGGTGTTAGCGGAGGCTGGATGACGCTTAAAACTAGCGTTGGGACGTCAAAGAATATGGCCTTAAGGAATATAATAGATACCAGGCAAAAATAGCAACTGAAGATGTATATCTACCCTTAACATCTTTACGGATTAAACTGTGTGGCAGAAAGAGATGAATATATGTAAGCACAAGTGTAGGTTGTCCGCACTTTCATGATGTTCTAGTGGTGTACCTGTGTCGATTTCTGTATCGATAAATTCGGTGCATGGAGAGGGCGCCACAGTGCCAATGCTAACACCGTACTCGTAATTCTTAACGTTTTAAAATTAAATTAGTGACCATAAAGCTATAAACAGTGCAACAAAGCAAGATAGTGTTTAAAAGCTGCCAGGATTATATAAAGTAAGATTATATAAAACTGTAATAACAGGAGAATAGTGCAAAAATACGTTGTATCAAAAGTGACTCTGTAATCCGTTAAAAAGTACAACATGGACTTATGCAGTGCAAAAAACGATTGTTACGTGTGAATAACATAGAAAGACTCGAAAGTAAATACGAAAAAGTGTTAAAATAATAGGCTACTTGACCCATTTTTAAAGTTTGTCTTATATTATTAATCATTCTCTGATTAACAGAAAAAAAATATAAATATATTTTTTCACGACCTAGAAAACCGCAAAATTATAACTTAAAATTTAAACTTTCGTTACCGCGCGAAAACGATACTAGCCATGTTAATGCTTAGATTATCTGCGGTGTGACGTCACTCAAACCGAAAACAAACATTTAAGTATTAACAGACGTTCGAATATGGTCCGCACCGCACCGCGAACTTGGTCCGCTCCGTACCAAATTCGATGGTGTGTTCAGCGGTCCGCTGACATTATTATTATTATTGACGGTGCGGTCGGTTCGATGGTTTTCCCACAGGATTTGTTGCGGTCGTGTGGACGGCGCCACCGCACCGTTCCGCGCTTTATTTGTATGTAATTAATTAAAAGTAAACAAAAAATTCGAAAATTTTCCAAGCAATTCAGCAAATCCATCAGAATTCATGCGAAAATATGTACGAAAATCTTCGTCATCGAGGTCTCTAATAAGTCGCATATAACTATATGACTCTCTGCCTTTTAAATACAATTTTGGCCATTCTTTTTTTTTTCTGTCTATTAATTGGTGTTATAGCGACCCGGGTATGTCGTTAAACTACGTCCAAAACCACCGGTGGATGGGCAGCAGCATCCCCGTAATGCGGTGTACTAAACTGCGATCGCCAACCCGCCTGCCAAGCGTGGCGATTATGGCATTTACCCCCTATGACAAGCACACACAAAAAATGGCCCCGAGGTTCCGGCGACTCCCGGTGCTCTGGCTTTGGTAGCGGTCAGGGCACTAGCGGAGTCAGGGGTGCGAAGAATCTCCGGCGAAGATCCGGCTGCCACCACCGACAACCTTTGGCCCTGGCAACATTTAATACGCGCACACTGCGGACAGACGAGAGATTGGCTGAGCTCGAGGAAGACCTGAGCGGGTTACGATGGGACGTTATTGGGCTATCGGAAGTCCGAAGAGAGGGTGAGGACACGATAACCCCCAAGTCCGGTAACCTGCTCTATTTCCGGGAGGGCGACCAACAGTCCCAGGGAGGTGTCGGGTGACGAGGACGTCCACAAGTCCCTCGTGAGCAACGTGGTGAAGATCGAGAGTGTGTCGACTAGGGTGGCGTACCTTATACTCAGAGTATCCAAGCGGTACTCGTTGAAGGTCATACAGGTCTACACTCCGACTTCTTCACACTCCGACGAAGAGGTAGAAGCTGTGTATGAGGACTAGACCCCGGTATCGGAGGTGCAAAATGGTAGCTGTCAAGTTCTTAGGGATGGGGTAAAAATATTTGTGATGTCGATAATTAAAGTTACATATCGATAATTTTTCTTTACCATAATAATATAAGCTAAAACTTAACAAAAAATTAAAATAAAAAACGCACCTATTTACGATATAAACTAGGACTATATCATTACAAAATCAACAAAATATTTATTTAATGTTATGTAACATCGCCATACTTTTTATTGAGGCAATTGTGGGAGAACCTTCTGAAGTTTGGGTTTTCGAATTTGGTCCAAAGTATGTTACAACTGACGAAAAACTTAAGCAGATCTCGGGTACAGTTTAATTGGTTTTATTTTTTTTCTTTTTTTGAGTGTTTTCATACAAGATTGAGTTGCAATGCAAGATATGCAAAATTACAAATATTGGAATGGAATATCCTTTATTAAATAATCAATATTAGTAGAACATACGTTGTTGATTTTCTCTTGATGGCAATTCGACTCCATGTGCTTTTTTATATATCAACATCTGGAAATGATGTGTATTTTGCAAATTGTATATTAAATGTTTTTCATTCATTTTTGAAGTTCAGGGTGTTCAGCAAGAAGTGACTCCACTTTCTATTGTATAAAATATTTTAGGCGAATAGACTCGTAAACACGGCTAAATAATCGAAGACATCGTTGTAAGATGACTTTGACTGTATATTGACACAAACAATTTATTCGAAAGTTTTTATTAAATGTTGTGCAACTCGAAACAAAATAAATGTAATAGCAACCAGAGATTTGTTTTGTAATAGTGATGATTTATGTATATATTAAATGTTAATTATTATCATAGATCCCAAAAAAGGGATACAAATAAATGGTCCTTGTATTTAAAAAAAAGAATTGTACAAAAAAATCGATTATTAAATGTTAATTATTATCATAGATCCCGAAAAAAGGTATACAAATAAATGGTCCTTGTACAGTAGGGTTCAAAATTGCATGGACAGTTTATGAATGAAGTCATTTATAAATTGTCCATGCAATTGTGAACACCACTGCACATAAAAAAATAATTGTTCAAAAAATCGAGTATCGATATCGACATCACAAAATGCGTTTACCTATCCCTAAGTAAGAACTTGACAGCTATCATTTTGCACCTCCGATACCGGGGTCTAATGAGGACATATCAAAAGCCATGCACAGTCCTGAAACCTACTTCACCATCGTTATGGGGGACCTTAACGCGAAATTGGGCAAGCGAAACGATGATGAGCTGAGAGTGGGGCAATTGGGGGTTGGGTCTCGTAATCACCGGGGTCACTTACTGGCCAGTTTTATGGAGAAGGAGGGACTCTACATGATGAACTCCTTCTTCAAGAAGCGAGAACACAGGAAGTGGACCTGGATGAGCCCAGATGGTGCAACCAAAAACGAGATTGACTTTATCATGTCGACTAAGAAGCATATATTTAATGATGTCTCTGTGATCAACGCGGTTAAAACCGGAAGCGATCACCGCCTTGTAAGGGGCATATTAAATATAAGCGTCAAGCTAGAGCGATCTCGATTGATAAAGTCTACGCTCCGACCAGCACCGATCCAACTCCAAAACCCCGAGAGCTTCCAGCTCGAACTGCAAAATCGTTTCGATTGCCTACCCAGCGACGTGGATGTGGATGAGTATAACGACGGGTTTGTGGCAGCTGTCTATTCCACTGGGTCAAAGTTCTTTAAGACCCAGCGGAAGAAAGGCAATAAAAGGCTCTCTGATCCAACTCTAGAGCTCATGAAGGAAAGGAGTGAAATGGTTCTACAATCCCCAGAAGATGCCGCATCATATCGCCGGCTCAATAGACAAATCTCCAAGTCGATCACCCGCGACATACGCCAATTTAATACCAACCGTATTAAAGAGGCTATTGACCGGAACAAAGGCTCTAAAGTTTTTGCGAGAGATTTGTCTATTGGTCAGAGCTGGCTTGCGAAGCTGAAGACTGGGGACGGTAGGATCGTTTCATCCAAACCTGAGCTTCTGAGTGAGATAGAGAGCTTTTACGGACAGCTGTACACATCAACACGAAGACCCATCTCCAAATTAGGTTACGACCCACGAGCTAAATTGACTCGACACCATACCGAAGATATACCGGACGTCAGCCTGTACGAGATTAGGATGGCTCTCAAACAACTCAAAAACAATAAGGCACCAGGCGATGACGGAATAACAGCCGAACTCCTGAAGGCGGGTGGGAAACCAGTCCTTAGGGCCCTTCAAAAGCTGTTTAATTCCGCCATCTTTAGAGGCAAAACGCCAAAGGCATGGAACAGAGGTGTGGTGGTGTTGTTCTTCAAAAAGGGTGACAACACCCTGTTAAAGAATTACAGACCCATCACGCTTCTGAGCCATGTCTATAAGTTGTTTTCGAGAGTCATCACAAACCGTCTCACACGCAGGCTCGACGACTTCCAGCCTCCTGAACAAGCCGGATTCAGAAAAGGCTTCAGCACCGTAGACCACATACACACGCTCCGTCAAGTTATACATAAGACCGAAGAGTATAACTTGCCCCTCTGCTTAGCGTTTGTGGACTACGAAAAGGCCTTTGATTCGATCGAGACGTGGGCTGTACTACAGTCTCTCCAGCGGTGCCAAGTAGACTACCGGTACATCGAAGTGTTGAAGTGCCTGTACGAAAACGCCAATATGTCAGTTCGCCTCCAGGACCGGAGCTCGAAACCGATTCCATTGCAGCGAGGAGTAAGACAAGGAGATGTTATCTCACCTAAATTGTTCACCGCTGCACTGGAAGATGTTTTCAAGGTTCTGGACTGGAGGGGATTTGGCATTAACATCAATGGCGAGTACATCACTCACCTTCGGTTTGCCGACGATATAGTGGTCATGGCTGAGACCAAGGAGGTTGGAACTCTTAGGGCGCCTATAGAGAGACGGCGTGACAGACAAAACCCGTGCCGCGCATATGCGTTTTACGCATATGTGCTGTCAGTACCTCTCGGGACGTCATGGGTATATAAACTATAAAAATATACCAAGAATGCCACATTGCTCTGTAATCTGGTGCAAGAACCAGTCTACGTACGTTAATAAACAAAATTCAAACGTTTCCTATCACAGGTAAGTAAAAAAAGTTATATTAAATTCAATATAAAATTAGTATGGGCGAGAGACATAGTGAAGAGACACCACGCTGAATTTGTTATCGATAGTCTATGTAAACTCTTACAACTAAACGGTGTTACTCGTAGTAGAAATTCAAAATTTGTTCCCGAGTTACGGACGTTTCCTATGTATAAGTATAAGTATAATTATGTGTATTTCTCTATTTAAGTACATATATATATCGTCGCCTAGCACCCATGGTACAAGCTTTGCTTAGTTCGGGGCTAGGTTGATTTGTATGAGACTGTCCCCCAAACATTTATTTATTTATTTTTTATTTAGCAATAATATAATATTTATCTAGAGTGCAGACAATGAAGCAACTATACAAAAACATATAGTTTAAGAAATTCTGACTTAATTTTTAGATTTCCTATAGAACCATGTGTCAGAGAACGCTGGATAACGGCGACTGGAAAGTTGAACTGGTTTCCGCAAAAACACAACACAATTTGTTCGGACCACTTCCAAAATGACTGTTTTGTAAAAACAAATCCAAGATCTATATTGTCATCCAATGCCTGTCCAACTTCAAAACTCCATCCTGCGTTTGACAAGATAAGTTAGCTTTGCTAAATAATTTTATTATGTTTTAAAAGTAAAGTACCTTTTAAAGGATTTCTGATGTTATCTGTTAATACATATTAATTTAAGTATGTAATTTCCAGGTGTTTCTTGTCCCAAGTAACCCATCTGATAATCTTTCAAGAAAACATAAGACGGTACAATTTACGAATTTCAAAATATCTTTATACATTTATACATATAGTTAATCTGTCCTCATATATAATACCTAAATTACCTAACCATCTAAACTTCTTACAGTTGATCGTTTAATTTTAGTTCCCATTTATAGTTACAATTTTAATTTAAGCACCTATGATATACCTACATTTTCTTTTTGCGTTTTATAACGTAATATAAGTAGATATAGTTTGCACATCTTGAACAAATAAACCAATGCAAAGGTAACATATATAACTAGACAGAGGTTAAACAACAGGCGGTCTTAAGACCTCCTGTTGTTTAACCTATGTCTAGCCTTACCCTTAACACTTGTTGTTTAACTTTAACCTTAAAGCTAACAACTTAATGTAAGTAGGTACTTATTGTAAATATAAATTCAAATAAATCTATAAATTTTACTGTTTTTATATCATTCATAACGACATCATTTTAGTGAGATTTTAAAAATGAGAATGTTTGAATAGCTTTTTTCAAGTAACATTTTTAGTCAAATAACTGTTGGTTTTAATCTATCGATAAAAATATCGAGCCATACCACAACACTATTTACATTAACATGTCAAAATTACCTGACACGGTCGATTTCTATGAAAATGACAGCCAAGGCCGCCTCTATCTCTAAGGTTACACACTAAAGAGGTCCGTGCTCTGTGGCTGAGACCATGGAGGACTTAAGTACTATGCTCGATGATTTTTCTTCAACATCTTCAGAGACAGTAGTCTCTGAAGATGTTGGTCTTAAGATGAACATGGACAAAACGAAGATCATGTCGAACGTCCATGTGATACCAACTCCAGTGAAAGTTAGAAACTCTACACTCGAAGTTGTTGACGAATATGTATACCTGGGACAAACAGTCCAGCTGGGTAAGTCCAACTTCGAGAAGGAGATCAATCGTCGAATCAGACTGGGTTGGGCGGCGTTCGGGAGACTACGCAATATCTTCTCGTCCAATATACCGCAGTGTCTCAAGTCGAAAGTCTTCGACCAGTGTGTGTTGCCAGTGATTACTTACGGATCTGAAACGTAGTCGTTCACTATGGGACTCATTAGGAGGCTCAGAGTCACTCAACGAGCGATGAAGAGGGCAATGCTCGGGGTTTCTCTGCGAGATCGCATCAGGAATGACGAGATCCGCAGAAGAACGAAAGTGACTGACGTAGCCCGAAGAATCGCCAGGTTGAAGTGGCAGTGGGCTGGCCATATTGCCCGGAGGACCGATGACCGGTGGGGTCGGCGTGTTCTCGAGTGGCGGCCACGCCCGGGACGGCGCAGCGTGGGAAGGCCCCCCACAAGATGGAGCGACGACCTTGTAAAGGTTGCGGGTGTCCAATGGATGCGGACAGCTCACGACCGATCTTTGTGGAACTCTCTGGGGGAGGCCTATGTCCAGCAGTGGACGTCAATTGGCTGATGATGATGATGATGATGATGTAGCGACGATGGTTGCCACAACTAACGCGATTTTAGCTTTTTTGGATAAAATCGGAGGCATATCGACGTGATCACTGTCTAGTAGCACGAAAAGCACTGGACCGTTTTTGAACGGTGCGATGGTGTGGCGAGTCGACCGCACTTAGGAAGCGGACCAAGTTCGCGGTGCGGAGTGGACCATATTCGAACGTCTATTAATACTTTTAGATTCGACATGAAGTTAGTTTAAGATCCTATGACGTCACATCATGGCCGACACCGTTTTCAGAGTACGAAATAAAAAAAAAATAAAACAAAATTTTCAATAAAAAATATGTACGCATCAAACACTTTTAATACACCGTAATCGAAAAATATTGATCTTTTCAATAAATACTACTGAAAATAATAATTT
Organism: Thaumatotibia leucotreta; assembly: GCA_025490895.1. Lineage (NCBI taxonomy): Eukaryota > Metazoa > Arthropoda > Insecta > Lepidoptera > Tortricidae > Thaumatotibia > Thaumatotibia leucotreta. Next base: position 31,837 of record JALPQI010014457.1, on the reverse strand, counting down.
TTTGCACTAAATTTGATATGAGTCAAGTAGCCTATTATAACCTGAAAGTGCAAAATAGTGACTCGGCATATTGTTGTCAAAACCCTGTTCCAAATAATGCATTTGTTCGCCATCTAGCGGATTTTTGTGACAACCATAACATTGGCACGCTACTGCCATCTAGCGATATTGGTCAATATCACTCCACGCACCACCCTTCGATCTATGATCGAAGGGACTGGAATACACCTAATAATACAGCACTTATCTAATAGAGAGCGCTAAGAGTCACTTTCATTATCTTGTCAACTTGAAGTTATCAAATTATCATGGACGAAATTAAGGAAATGCTATTAAAAATGCAACAGGACATGGCACAACAGAAACAAGATATGTTAGATATGAAGGAGGATATAAAAAGCACAATTAACAGCAACATTAACGAGAAATTCAACATTTTGGATCAGAAAAACGCTATTTTGGAGAAAAAAATGGAAGAACAGTGTGTAAAAATAAATAACTTTGAAAGGCATATCAGACGCAAAAATATAATCATGTTTGGCGTAGAAGAATATGAGAAATCTTACCACGAACTAGAAGACAGGATGATCGAGATTGTAAATACTTACTTTAAACTTCAATATAGTGGATCTCATTTTGAAGCTATTAGGAGAATGGGGAAAAAGGCACGAAAACCAGACCTGTCGTAATAACATTCGCTACAGTCGGCTTTAAACTAAACGTTCTGAAAAATAAATCTGGCCTTCAAGGCACGTCATACTATATAAAGGAAGACTACCCCATAGACATCCTGAACAAGCGTAAGGAATTACAGATCCAGCTATAGAAGGAAAAAGAATCAGGCAATACTGCCTTTATAAAGTATGATAAACTTATTGTGTTGAGTAATAATAGGAACAATCTTATGTCTTAGTGGGAATTGTTTCAGGATGTAGGTAGTATTTACCTTGCAAATCGCACTTCATTTACTTTCTTGTATCTGGGCATTTTCGCGAGAAGAGATCCAAAAAAATTTTTTTTTAAGGTAGGTAAATTTAATGTTTTTCCTACTCAGAATAACGAGTTCTTTTAATCTAGGAGAAAAAAAGTACAAGAAAAAAATGGTCCCACATTTTTCATACATTTTACATGCTCTCCACTTTGTAACCGCTGTACAAAGTGTTTGAAAAACGGTTACGTAATAGAAACAAAAAGTTGGGACACTTTTTTTCTTCTAGTAGGATCGAAAGAGCTCGTGATTCTGAGCAGGAAAAACATAAAATTTACCTGTTTCAGAAAAATAAGTTTTTGGATCTCTTCTCGCGAAAATGCCCATCTGCCTATGTTTGTTTTTTCCCCAATAAATAAAATAAAATAAATAAAATAAAATCAACGCCAGCAATTCAATAAAAGAAACCTGTCTGAATCCCCAGAGATAGTGCCATCACACTCCGGTAGCCAAAATGCTCAACAGTCAAACAATAATAAACAACCAGCTAAGAAAAACAAATCATCCAGCATGAGAGATTATATACTTCAAAAACCGAAATTAATTCACAATCAAAGCGATACTCCCCATAACCAAACAAGTATGCCACAGCCCAACTTAGCATAGCAACCATCGTCGGACCCTCTACTCCCCACACACCTCCCACCACGGCTGGTCACCGCGGGAGAGTCAGACCAAAACCCTCCATAGAAGATTAAAATTTCAAGAGAAAGAGATGAAATTAATATTTGTACCATCAACGTGAGATCATTATTTACTCCAGAAAAACTGCTAGAACTAAAAGCGGCCCTCCGTAACATAAAACACGACATACTGGGCCTGTGTGAAGTGCGCCGGTTGGGCGAAAATATAATAGAAGATGAAAATTATATTATGTACTATATAGGACAAACAAAGGGTCTTAAATGGAGTGGGCTTCCTAATCAAAAGAAAATACAAACAAAATATAATTAAGTTCTCTGGAATATCAGAAAGAGTGTGCATATTAGAAATAAACCTAGAAAACCAGCACTTCGCAATTATCCAAGTATATGCACCAACAGAAAGCTCTACACAAGAAGAAGTAGATACATTCTATACAGACCTAGAAAAAGCTCACAATATGATCTCTACACAGAATATTATAACTATGGGCGATTTTAATGCACAGATTGGCCAATTGATGAGATATGAGAATAACGTTGGGGGCATTCACGGTTTCGGCAACAGAAGCAAAAGAGGTGACAGACTAATTCAGTATGCGCACAAACACAATCTGAAAATTCTTAATTCCATGTTTAAATTAAAACCTACCCGAAGGTGGACCTGGATATCACCTGATAAAAATACCAGAATAGAAATTTATTACATAATAACAATAAAACCCAAATTATTCTCAAAATTCGAAGTACTTAACTCTTTCTCTTTTGGAACCGATCACAGACTTCTGAGAGCGACTCTTTGCCTAGAAAAAAAGAAAAAAGCAGAAAAAACTTTACCTGTCCCATAAACTCACTGAAGACTACAGAAGATATAAATATGTACCTAACAAACTTAGACAATTTTATACCCGAATTATTAGAAAACCACGAAGAATATACTGTCATGGAATACTACAAAAAAATTGAAATCTCTATATTAGCAAGTTTAAAAAACCAGACCAGAGTAAATAAAAGAAGAATCTTATCGGAAAAAGCAATGCATTTAATGGAAAAAAGAAGCATTCTACAAAACAAGAGAAACCACACTAAAAAGGACAAAGATCAGTTAAAAAACTTATATAAAGAAACACATAAAGAAATAAAAAAAATGTTATGAAAATCATAGATTGCAAATGCTAGAAAGATGTATAGAAAACACAAGATCTGTAAAAAAGGCGTATAAGGAATTAGACACATCGAAAAAATGGATCCCGTCTCTACAAAATGGCTCTACAATTTGTAAATCACGAACTGACATTATAAAGATAGCCGGCGACTTCTACGCTAACCTTTACAGTTCTCCGGACTGTACAGAAAATAAAAAACAAAATCTACCGAAAAATACCCTGACTGTACAGAATTTTAGTGAAATGGAAATATTAAAACAAATAAATAAATTAAAACAGAATAAGAGCCCAGGACCAGATAGTTTAAATAACGAATATATCAAACAAGGCAAAACACTTTTATTGACACCACTTTCAATATTATTCAATAAAATACTTGTAGAAGAATCTGTGCCGCAGCAATGGACAGAGTCGGAAATTGTTCTGATTTATAAAAAGGGAGACCCTAAAGACATAGCTAACTACCGACCGATAAGTCTTATGTCTTGCCTATATAAACTTTTCGCATCCTGTTTATTAGACAGGATATCCTCACAGATAGATTCACTCCAACCTATAGAACAAGCGGGATTGCGAAGAGGATTTAGTACTATCGATCATATTCATACCGTTGACCAAGTAATCGCAAAGTATGTTGAATATAAAAAAACTGCTCTACATAGCTTATTTCGATTATAAGAAAGCTTTCGACTCTATTAGTCCAAGAGCCAGTGAACCCTGAGAGTAACGGTCTTCCTGTAAGTTTAAAAATTTGTATACTAACGGTTTATGGAATTCTAAGAACAATAGCCATGACCTGGCAGGCGTCAGCCCTGCACGTCATCAGGCCCTTTATTTTTTGATCTGTTAAGTAAATTGGATTTCAAAACTTGTTTCTGTAAGTTTGAAAAAATTATAGGATAAAGTTAATTTATTGTACATCTTAACCCTTAACTTGGCAATGTATCTTTAAAGATACATGGTCTTTGACCCACTTTTTGTATTTTTTTTTAACACAGAATTTTTTGCTCTACACAGCGGCGAGGAGGCTAGAACGCACGATTTTTTAAAATTCTGCCAAGTTTAGGGTTAAAAAAAATATTGACAGGCGATTACAATAAGCAGAAGTATATGACAGGTCAATTAGAAAATGCACAGTTGATGAGGTAAAATAAACTTCATTCTGTATACTCGAAATTTTCATATGTCTTCAAATAAATGTCTCGGAGTAAGTATGTGCAATGCCAGGCGGTTTTGAACAGCATAAGACCTTGCCAGGCGAGGGGACAGTTGCACCTCTCAATGCAACTCTCTCAATGTTCAAAACCGCCTGGCATTGTACATACTTACTGCGAGACATTTATTTGAAGACATGTAAAAATTTCGAGTATACAGGATGAAGTTTATTTTACCTCATCAACTGTGCAATTTTTAATTGATCTGTCATATACCTCTGCTTATTGTAATCGCCTGTCAATTTTTTTTAAGATGTACAATATATTAACTTTATCGTATTAAATTTTCAAAATTACAGAAACAAGTTTTGAAACCCAACTTAATTAACTGTCCCCTTGCCTGGCAAGGTCTTATGCTGTTCAAAACTGCCTGCCATTGTACATACTAATACTTACTCTGAGACGTTTATTTGAAGACATGTAAAAATTTCGAGTATACAGGATGAAGTTTATTTTACCTCATCAACTGTGCATTTTCTAATTGATCTGTCATATACCTCTGCTTATTGTAATCGCCTGTCAAATTTTTTTTAAGATGTACAATAATAACTTTATCCTATTAAATTTTCAAACTTACAGAAAAAAGTTTTGAAACCCAACTTAATTAACTGTCCCCTCGCCTGGCAAGGTCTTAGCGAGGTGGTGGCAAGGTGCTGTTCAAAACCGCCTGGCATTGTAAGGTGCATTCATCCTTACTTGTCTTATCATGTAAACAAACACTTTTTGAAAACATTATCACACTTTTCTCTGCAATTACACATTAATCATCACGTCAAATGTTGTTGCATACTTAATTACACTCGCAAAGTATTATAATCACTCAAAAAAGCACTGAAAAATATCATTTCTGTAAAGATTTTCGTCAATAAATGCTGTTACGGTCGAATAACTTTAAAAACATCTGACATTGATGTGACATTGCGATGTCTAGATTGTCTATGTACCATAATGTTGGCATGTCAATATATCTGTGATGATTTCATAATATAAAATAACAAACTTCAGTTCTAATGTAAGAAAACATTGTGTACATGAGTCTTAATAGATTTGCTGTCTTTGAATATTAATTTACCATCGTGTAAAGTAGTCTTTATAATTTAAAAAAAAAATAGGAATAAAGCAATTGGATGACGTAGGTACTGGTTTAAAACGAAAAGAAAAAGAAGAAAGAGGAGATGAAGAATTCAAAAAGCACGAGACGGATCGCTGAAAATTATATTTGTACTAATTTAACAAGAATATTAAATAAAAGTGTAAAATACTGTATAACTGGATTTGAATTTATGAAAAATCGGAAGTGGGCATAATCTACGAGCCAATAACTCCAATAAGGTAAAATTTATATGATTTGTTCTAGATTTTTTGTGCATATGAATTGCATACTATTACACATATGTATATAGGTACATATACTTTTTATTTATGTACTTAATTTAAAGAGTACCTACATTACAGTACTTAAAATTTATTTACACATAATGATTATTTAACTACAGAAAAACAAACATACGATTTGTTTAGTGTAAAAATCATGAAGCATTTTCTAAGTTTTTAGTAACGAACGACCGATCTGTTCTGTTGTGATTTTTCGTTGCCTGGCAACGGCTGTGCGCCGTGCGCGCCCAGATTCCGCGCTCGCGGACCCAGGCGTTCTGAATACGAGTTAAACCAGCCATTTTATTTTTGCTTGTATGAGGAAATATACAAATCGTCAATTATTTAAGTATAATAACAGTAATATTTTGTTGTACGGCTTTATATTATAATTCATTCATCGTTACATAGAAACAAAAATCAACCATTGACAATTTTTTATCAATTCCGAAAAATCCTATTATTAAATAAATTAAGATTTTAATACTTATTTTAGTTCTTTGACACACGTTATTTATGGATAAAGCTAGACTAGATCATACAAAAAAATATTATATTGTGACGCTTTATTTTTTTTAAATAGGATATTTACTTACCGATGCCAAGTTGGTAATGAAAACTTCCTGTGCACAGGATTTCTGGTCCGGTAATTTTAGAATAATAATTGAAAAAGATGATTCGCCATTATGAAATTAGTGTTTGAAAAATAAACTTTATCTTTCTTGAACCTAATAGGTGAGAAGTGGCGGTCTACCAAAACGCCACATATTTTCATGGGTTTTCACTAGTACCTAAACATAAAATAAAATAAAAAAATGTTTTTAATGAAATATTTAACGTTTCACATTACTTTGTTTTGTAAAATTACAAAAAGATAGGTATAGGTCGTTCATTAAGGTATATTGTGAGTACTACTAGCCTTGATCTTTGAGAAGAAACAAAATCGAAATTTTATGAATTTTACTACTCTTTTAAGTTCTTTTCAATTTAATAAATAGAAGTTCTCTACAAAAATTACTGCAATCTACATCTTAGTAATAATTTCTTTGTGTATTATGTCGTGCACTATGTTAAATAATTTATTTTAACTACAGTCATCATCCCTATTCTATTTTAACACCAAAGTCTTTTAAAATAAGTCAAAAATGTTCTAACTTAACACTCCCCGCCACTTGCCTAAGGATCTAAGTTGCTTCTATAATTATATAGTAGCAAAAAAAAAACATATTTTACTCTCAGGCACTCCTTTAAATATTCTTGAAATTAGACTTTATAAATCATGTAAACTATGATACATAAAAGGTACGAAATTTCGCATACATTGAAAATGTGCTCTAGCTGGATCGATTATTTGTTAGACTATATAAATGGACTCTAAATTTTAAACATAATGTATTATCATATATTTCAGTTGTTTTACGCTAACAAGAGTTAGTTTTAATAATATTCCATAATACCTAATGTTACCTGTTGCTATTGAAGTTATGTAACTTAATATTATAATGAATATTATAATGATGAATATTATAAATTATTGAGTTTTTATTATAACGAGTATACACTGAGTGTATAACTGAATTAAGCATGATTATTCATTTGACTGTTGGAAAGGTTACGAATAATAAATTATAATATTGATTTGATTGGTCATCATCTTCGTCTATCATAAATGAAATATAATTTAGTACCTATTATGATAAGTTTCATTTTCGGTGCTCTTGTTAAATAATTATCTTTATATTAATATGACATAAGTAAAATGTGACACCTATTTTTTTAGTAGTTGAAATATGAATACATTTTAATGCACATTTCATTATAAAGTGTAATGTAATGTAAGTGTAATGTCTGATTGGAGCTATGTATGTTCCAAAGTAGTATCAGGCCAAGTGTGTCTGATTGGAGCTATGTATGTTCCAAGGTAGTATCAGGCCAAGTGTGTCTGATTGGAGCTATGTATGTTCCAAGGTAGTATCAGGCCAAGTGTGTCTGATTGGAGCTATGTATGTTCCAAGGTAGGATCAGGCCAAGTGTGTCTGATTGGAGCTATGTATGTTCCAAGGTAGTATCAGGCCAAGTGTGTCTGATTGGAGCTATGTATGTCCCAAGGTAGTATCAGGCCAAGTGTGTCTGATTGGAGCTATGTGTGTTCCAAGGTAGGATCAGGCCAAGTGTGTCTGATTGGAGCTATGTATGTTCCAAGGTAGGATCAGGCCAAGTGTGTCTGATTGGAGCTATGTATATTCCAAAGTAGGATCAGGCCAAGTGTGTCTGATTGGAGCTATGTATGTTCCAAGGTAGGATCAGGCCAAGTGTGTCTGATTGGAGCTATGTATGTTCCAAGGTAGGATCAGGCCAAGTGTGTCTGATTGGAGCTATGTATGTTCCAAGGTAGGATCAGGCCAAGTGTGTCTGATTGGAGCTATGTATGTTCCATGAGATTTTCAGGCCAAGTGTGTCTGGACAGAGCTATGTATGCTCTTTAGCTAAATCAGGCCAAGTGTGTCTGAGTGGGGCTATGTATGTTCCATGAGATTTTCAGGCCAAGTGTGTCTGGACAGAGATATGTAGGTATGTTTCTTAGCTCTGAGTGGAGCTATATTGTTCCAGAACTTTAAAGAACTACGTTCCTTAAAAAAATAAAAATGGGGTTATGTAGTGTTTATAATAGAGTGAGCCTTGTTGACTCATGAGAGCCTGAATAATATTGTCGATGTTTCGAGGATATATCAGCCGAAATAATTCGAGGATATTTCGGTTTAAAAATTACCTAAGGTTAATTTGCACCTTATTAATTATTTTCGTTTATTTTCCGGGATTATGGACTGCGATGCGGATAATGTTAAACAAGAGAGACAGAGCCGAAAACGAAAGCTACATGCCGATGCCGGGCCACCATCGTCTCAAAGCCAAACGCGGCCGCAGCGCCGCGAGAAGGAACACTACGGCATGAGTAGAAAGAGGAATCGGTACAGCGTCAGCAGAGTTGTAAAGAACCACAGCCAGAGCTATTCAATCTACCCATTGCAAACGAGTAAACGGTTGCCGGATTCAAGTTAAATGGGAAGATTCAAATCCATAATGGAGAACAGAATAACAAAGGAGAGGTTGATAGCGTGTGTGAAATGATATGAGTGTATCTAAGAGCCAACCCATAGAGATTGTATCAAAACGATTATTTGGACACTCTTGAATTGATGTAGGTAAATTATTATGTATTCGGGTAAATTATAATGTAATCTCCATTCGTTTTACTGTTACGCGATGCCATGATAATATTGTAAGTTTTCGCCTCATTCACAGGATTTAAAAATATTGTACAGAGGTTCACTGGAGGCTCAGTGCTGTTTTGTGACCGAAAAAATAGTTTGTCTCGACATCATTCTTTGTTATTAAGTTTGAGATATATATTATATTATTGTGTAATGTCTTTACAAAACTTATGAGAGTACTAAAATCATAATTACCTTAAAGTTCTTTAACCCTTTGAACGCCAAGAACCACAAAAGTAGCCGTGTGTTGTGTGGCGTGTATATTACACCTTGATGCGAGATGACAGGCGTTTAAAAGGTTAAAAACATATTTAATTTTATACTTGTAATTAACCTTCTCGAATTATATCTTCTGATCTACTTCCAAATATTCCAATATCCTCATATCGCATTATTCGAATACTGAAATCAGCCGAATATTCGAATTGGAAGCCCTAATCTGATCAAGAGATTTTATTCACTACAGCTACTTTCGAGACATTTTGTAATCTCGTATAAAATGCGCAGGTACTGTTGCAGTTTCATATCATGCCTCGAGAGCAAATGGTTACTAAAAAGTAAATTATCAACCGAATGTGATGATAGATTTTGTAATAATTTATTATTCAAAATAAGTTGATGTTGTACGTTAGTCTACAAAAAAAAAAAACCAGATTGATTAGTCTGATTCCTGTCCGAATTTTTGTCGTAGAATTTTACTTTAAGTTAAGTATTTTACTTTAAGTTATTGTACCTACACTTGTTATAATATCTAAGAAAATATTAGGTGGTCTGTACGAGTCCTATGTTCACGTATGCACCAGGAGTTGCACTTGTACGGATGGCCGAATGTGATGATTTCATAATATAAAATAACAAACTTCAGTTCTAATGTAAGAAAACATTGTGTACATGAGTCTTAATAGATTTGCTGTCTTTGAATATTAATTTACCATCGTGTAAAGTAGTCTTTATAATTAAAAAAAAAATAGGAATAAAGCAATTGGATGACGTAGGTACTGGTTTAAAACGAAAAGAAAAAGAAGAAAGAGGAGATGAAGAATTCAAAAAGCACGAGACGGATCGCTGAAAATTATATTTGTACTAATTTAACAAGAATATTAAATAAAAGTGTAAAATACTGTATAACTGGATTTGAATTTATGAAATATCGATATTAATACTTAAAGTACAACTCGAGGAAAATGCAATTAAAATAAATTGCAGTAATTTACCAAATTTTATTAGGGTTTCGTAGCAAAAATGGCAACAACGGAACTCATACTTATAGTTTCGCTATGTCCGTCTTTCCGCAGCATACTTAGCTCAGTGGCCGTTAATACTATAAATCTGAAATTTGGTACAGGTGTACATATTGATCATGCCAACAAAGTGATACAATAAAAAGTAAAAAAAAAATCGGGTACCTCCCCAATTGGTGATATGGGGTGATTTTTTTTATTTGCTGTAATCGTATAGTGTGGGGTATCATTGAATAGGTCTCTTAAAAAGAAAAAGGGGCTATTAAGAAAGTTTTTTTCTAAAGTCAATATTTTCGGAGATAATCGCTCCAAATGAATAAAAAATTGTCCCCCCCTCTAACTTTTGATCCAAAGGTCCAAAAAAAATCATCAATAGTGGGCTGGCATAAAACTATTTCGAACATAATCGGCCCAGCCGTTTTTGAATAACTACGAAACCCTACACTGAGCATGGCCCGACATGCACTTGGCCGGTTTTTGTAATGAGGGTTTTTGATACTTTTTCTGCCGCTATGGGGAGGTGAGATGGCAGCACTGAGCCGACCGTTTAACGAACTGTCAAAATAAATACGCGCATTTAATTTTCAACATATTTATAGGTTTATTTATTCTGAAAACTATTACTTTAGGCATATTATTACCTAAAATAAATAAATAAAATAGTTCCAAGTCAATTCTCATGAAATTAACAAAGTTATAGTAATTATTTTTAATACCAGTGACTTTGCGCGCCTGTTTTATAGCTCCGTCTTCAGTTCGATGACCGTGTAATAGTCGTAATCCATTACAAAATCAATTCTCTTCCAAATAAAATAGAATTTCAATATTTTAGGCCCAGGTGCCTATGAATAGTATGAATCTGACAGTTGTCGAGACCAGGTGCGTACGAAGCGCCGCCTGGTGGCAGAAAAATTATCGAAAACCCTCATTGATTTCAATATTATTTTATTCAAAGACTGGCAGTGCTTAGTTGTCTATTATTTCGCTACTTCGCTTCACGTTGTTCGTTACGGGTGCACTTCATGTGATTTTTCTCATGCATGACTAGTGGCGCCTTCGTTGGAGCGACAGAGAAAAATTCTCGAAATTACACCATAGTTTTTGATATAATCTTATACGAATTAATTCTCTTTCTGACAGACGATGTAAAATCGATAATCCTCTATTTACGTACCTAAGCAGTGAAATTATCGCTGACATTTCATTATAACGACATTTCTAATCACTAGTGATTGTCTTTTGATCATCGTTGACGTTTTGCTTGTTTCACTTGGTCTGTGGTTTGTTTACATGATAAGATAAGACAAGTAAGGATGAATACACTGTACATACTTACTTTGAGACGTTTATTTGAAGACATGTAAAAATTTCGAGTATACAGGATGAAGTTTATTTTACTTCATCAACTGTGCATTTTCTAATTGACCTGTCATATACTTCTGCTTATTGTAATCGCCTGTCAATTTTTTTTAAGATGTACAATAAATTAACTTCATCCTATAAATTTTTCAAACTTACAGAAACAAGTTTTGAAACCCAATTTACTTAACAGTTCAAAAAATAAAGGGCCTGATGACGTGCAGGGCTGACGCCTGCCAGGTCATGGCTATTGCTCTTAGAATTCCATAAACCGTTAGTATACAAATTTCTAACCTTACAGGAAGACCGTTACTCTCAGGGTTCACTGGCTCTCCAGCTATATATATCACACCAGTATCAGGAAAGCATTAAGCAGACGAAACATTAATGAAAAATATATTAACATTATCAAAAATGTTTATCTTAATTGCACAAGTAGAGTCAGGCTAGACAGAGTGGGTACCAAAATCAGCATCAAGCGAGGAGTCAGACAGGGTGATCCTATCTCGCCGAAGTTATTTATAGTGGTCCTGCAAGATGTAATGGAAGACTTACCATGGCTGAATCAAGGAATAAATGTAAACGGGAAATATTTAAGCCACCTACGTTTTGCGGACGATATAGTTATCTTCTCTGAATGCCCATATAAGCTCAACACAATGATCAACCAGCTTCAAACTGCTAGCGCTCGCGTAGGACTGGAAATGAACTTAAATAAAACCAAAGTCATGACTAACAGACAGTTGACGCCAATACTGGTTAATGATGTGCCACTCGAATACGTAGAGAGTTACGTTTATCTTGGTAAACAAATTTCATTTAAGAAAGATCGGAACATAGAGGAAATAAACAGAAGAGTGGCTATCTCATGGAAAAAGTACTGGGCTCAAAAAGAGGTATTGAAATCGAAATTACCAGTCAAATTGAAAAGGATAATGTTAGATACGACTATACTGTCTCACCTACGCCTGCCAAACGTGGACCTATGTCCAGAAAGCAAGACATATAGTCCAGACCACTCAGAGAGCAATGGAAAGGAGCTGCCTAAACTTAAAGCTGAGAGATAGAGTCAAAAGCACAGAAACTAGGCAAATTACCAAGGTGAATGATGCCCTACTCTTCGCTAAAAGCTTGAAATGGAGGTGGGCTGGTCATGTTGCAAGATACCAGGACAATCGTTGGACAATTAACATCACAAATTGGAAGGGTCCACAGGGTAGGAGAGGTAGGGGACGCCCATGCGCCCCCTACCTCTCCTATCCAATAGACAGGGTAAAATTGTCGTATCTAAAATTATCCTTTTCAATTTGACTGGTAATTTCGATTTCAATACCTCTTTTTGAGCCCAGTACTTTTTCCATGAGATAGCCACTCTTCTGTTTATTTCCTCTATGTTCCGATCTTTCTTAAATGAAATTTGTTTACCAAGATAAACGTAACTCTCTACGTATTCGAGTGGCACATCATTAACCAGTATTGGCGTCAACTGTCTGTTAGTCATGACTTTGGTTTTATTTAAGTTCATTTCCAGTCCTACGCGAGCGCTAGCAGTTTGAAGCTGGTTGATCATTGTGTTGAGCTTATATGGGCTTTCAGAGAAGATAACTATATCGTCCGCAAAACGTAGGTGGCTTAAATATTTCCCGTTTACATTTATTCCTTGATTCAGCCATGGTAAGTCTTCCTTTACATCTTGCAGGACCACTATAAATAACTTCGGCGAGATAGGATCACCCTGACTCCTAGCTTGATGCTGATTTTGGTACCCACTCTGTCTAGCCTGACTCTACTTGTGCAATTAAGATAAACATTTTTGATAATGTTAATATATTTTTCATTAATGTTTCGTGTGCTTAATGCTTTCCTGATACTGGTGTGATATATATAGCTGGAGAGCCAGTGAACCCTGAGAGTAACGGTCTTCCTGTAAGGTTAGAAATTTGTATACTAACGGTTTATGGAATTCTAAGAGCAATAGCTATGACCTGGCAGGCGTCAGCCCTGCACGTCATCAGGCCCTTTATTTTTTGAACTGTTAAGTAAATTGGGTTTCAAAACTTGTTTCTGTAAGTTTGAAAAATTTATAGGATGAAGTTAATTTATTGCACATCTTAAAAAAAAATTGACAGGCGATTACAATAAGCAGAAGTATATGACAGGTCAATTAGAAAATGCACAGTTGATGAATTAAATAAACTTCATCCTGTATACTCGAAATTTTTACATGTCTTCAAATAAACGTCTCAAAGTAAGATATGTTTTATTTTTTTATTTACATACATTAATGCTATTTTGATGCGTTTTTAGCGTAAAATTTTGAATTTAGTATTTTTTATCCTACTTGTATCAAAGTGAGGACGCTAATTTTTTTGTCAGTAAATGCTTTATCTGTAGTAATACTTTTACAAAAAGAAACTAGTTAAAAAACCCAAAACTTTTTTTTTTATTAATAAATTTCTTAATTCCAGAATTTATCAAAAAAATTTTTCAAAAATTCATAACTCGAAAACTACAAAAAATCGGCTAACATACAGTTGTGTGCAAAATAATAGCAGCAGTCAAAAAATAGCAGTCAATAAGAAAATTAAAACTTGGAGGAATTATTTTGGGACTTTTTTTTGTTATTCAAGTACATAACATAATATTCATTCAAAATGAACTTCAAACTTTACTGAAGTAATATTGAAAGTAAGACAAACGTGGCCATGAAAACCAGCTTTTTTACCCCCTAGCAGGAATGGTGTTCAAAACTGAAACACCTAAAGGAAAATACACAATTGTGTGCAATTATTATAGTTTCGTATCTTGTCTATTGTTGTCAACCAAAGCTTTACATATACACCCATCTCATCCAGAAATATATATTTTTTCCTGTATGACCATCTTCCTCGCAGAGTGTACAAATTTTCGCTTATTTCGATTTTTTGTTGAAGTTTCACCGATAACTTACTTTGTTTCCTAATGTTTGCTATGACCAGGGCTTCAGTGAAGCAAACACACCAATTACTTCAATAAAAAATCGGAATAATCGAAAATTTGTACACTCTGCGAGGAAGATGGTCATACAGGAAAAAATATATATTTCTGGATGAGATGGGTGTATATGTAAAGCTTTGGTTGACAACAATAGACAAGATACGAAACTATAATAATTGCACACAATTGTGTATTTTCCATTAGGTGTTTCAGTTTTGAACACCATTCCTGCTATGGGGTAAAATGCTGGTTTTCATAACCACGTTTGTCTTACTTTCAATATTACTTCAGTAAAGTTTGCAGTTCGTTTTGAATGAATATTATGTTATGTACCTGAGTAACAAAAGAAAGTCCCAAAATAATTCGTCCAAGTTTTCATTTTCTTATTGACTGCTATTTTTTGACTGCTGCTATTATTATGCACACAACTGTACATGGGGTATATTCTGATAGCTCATGACGTGAGGAATCTAAAAAAAAATTTTTGACGTCAAGGTTTGGACCACCCTGTATATTGTATCATCAGCAGGTATGAATAATTTCAAATATTATAGGTAACCGCCTTAGCATGCCTATATTATTTAAAGAATCACTAACCGCTAACCAACATGTCATAACTATTAAGCGACCACTTGAATAGATCTCGAAACTGTATGACATTTGTTGTTGTTTTGTTATTTTCAAAGAATTATCCTCCAACTCCCAATCGTTAAAGAGTTATACCTTTCATCATCAGCTCATTAACATGAGACTATGACCACCTAAAGGCAAACACACGAATAGGTTCCAAAATACATGAAATATTTTATATTTAAAGAATTATCTCCTAACTCCTAATAGCTGAGGAGTTGTACCTTTCATCATCAGCTCACCAACATGAAAGGATGACCACCTAAAGGCAAATACTCAAATAGCTTCCAAAATACACGAAATATGTTATAAGTATTTAAAGAATTATCCCCCAACTCCTAATTGCTAAGGAGCCTTCCGTCATCAGATCTCCAACTTAAGACGTTCATGACTAGACGCAAATACTTGATTAGTCTTCGAAACTAAATGAAAAATGTCATGTGTGACTACGACGTTTGAAGAGTTCCCTCGATTTCTCCAGGATCCCATCATCAGATCTGGATTCGGTGACAATGGGACCAACTAGAAGGTATACCCTTTCAAACAAAAAATATTTTTTCAAATCGGTTCACGCGTCTTCGAGTAATCGGGGAACATACATAAAAAAAAAAATTTCGACGAGTTGTAAACCTTCTCCTTCTTGAAGTCGGTTACAAACAGTAGATGAAAAAGAAAAAGATTACTACCAATGTGCCTGTGTCCTGCAAATCTATAGTCGGCAAAGCTCCATCTTTCAGCCGTCTAACATCCGGTATAAAGTAATCCGATGAGAAGTGCTTGGAACATATGCCATTATAACTTTTCCAGGTCCAATTTGGCCTATTTACAAATGAAATCCAAATATTTCTAATTTTTTTTTCATTCTCCGGAAATATTAAACAAGGATGGCGTTTGTCAGATCTATCCAACGAATCAAACTAAATTTGAAAAATGTTTTTTCGAAAAAGACACCTTCTTTTTTCGATTTCGCTCTTATTACTACGGGCTTCAATAATTACCTATATAAACCGGCTGTCGAACAATAAACATAGCATTCCATTAAAGTTTATTTTAAAATATTGTTTTGTTTCGAGGACATCGATAAAAAATTGCACATCTCTATGCGACATAACATAACCTTGCATGATCTTAAGAAAATTGTTTATATTTGTATAATTAAGGATAGATATATGAATTTATCAATAACTACATGTACTTCTATCTCGGCTTAATAGGTCTAGGCTAGATTTTTCTAACAATAACATCAATAAATTGCCATAATCACCGATGAAAGGAAATTTCTTCCTCCGCATTTTTCTTATGGCCTGAATAGGATTTGCATCCTCGAATTATGCAGGACATTGTTAAATAGGACACCTTATAAAGTCTTTTGTTCACCACGTGTTTCACTTTAATATTTATTTCTGTCTTTCACCTCAAAATATTTGAAAATAGTGAGACGAGCTGCGAAACATTCAAAACATTATTACACGACTACGAAAGGGTTGGCTATGGATATACTGTGAGTTAATAATAGTTCATTGAATTAAGTCGGGTTAAATTAGATCAGTTTTAAGAATTTTTAGAAAATAGATCAATTTTGACAGCCGAGTTGTCAACCACCTATGAATCGGCGAAACTAATCGTAATCATAGACTAAGCTCTGAAATGGAATTCGAGATCAAAAATGTAAACAATCTATGACAATGACATGACATTACAAAGTCAATGTTAAAGTGACATTCCAGGGGTATAAAACGTTTTATATCGAATGTAGTTTTTAACACCTTTGTAAATTAACGTCGCATTTTGAGATTGGTTTTTTATTTTATTTTATTTAGAACTATACACTTACAACTATCCTTACAGGTACTAAACCTAAGACAATGTTTTATGTGTAGATGTAGATACGCGAAAGTCAGTATGTTCGATACACAAAGTATCACAATCGTTAACATATTTTTGGATATGACAATAAAAATCATACATCTGAGTGTCGACCGTTCCTGATTACAAAAATAAAACCTAGAAAATTTGCTAGAATGATGTAAATAATCGACATAATCAATGTTTGAAAACGAATGTCGTGTTACTTTAACCTTTAGGATAGTCGGGGAACGAATTTCAGTCTACATCTTACTTACGATCGAATCCATTTCGATTAAAATATGAAAATGATTGATTTGTAGGTAAAAATACTAAAATCTGTATACTTTGTAATGCAAAATTTTAGGAGTAAAAATTCATAAAACAGTCATTTGTTGCACCCTCTTATTTAGATTTTCGAAATACATAGTTACAAATGCGAACCCTCTTAAATGGTTCTTAGTGTAGTTACCGTATTAAATTACGAATAAACGAGTTATTGTTATAACTGCGAACCAAATGTTTAAGATTTCTTATCATTGCCAGTAGTATAAATTAAACACCTTACATTTTATTAAGAGTAGCGAAATATATCATTAAAAAAAAAATTATATTTCGCTTAATGTTTTGTATTAAAACTTTGTAAAATATTTAAAAATTCTACCTACCGTCAGTGACGGTAAATACGCATTTTTTATAAGTATTTGAATGGTTTTAGATTACCCCCCTCTCGTAATTATTTTTTTGTGGTGGTATCCCATTTGTTTACATTTTTGATCTCCAATTCGATTTCACACCTTAAAAGATTATCTTAAAATGTGAATAAGACATAGTGACGTTAGTTTTTATTTTTACTTGGGGCATTGCACAATCCAACGGAAAATAACATGACATCAAGTATTTAATTTATCGACGTGAAGTGGCCAGTTCCAGTTAAGTGGTACGTAAAGGAGGTACTAGAATCTGTTCAATGAGTTTTCATTTAATAATCACATAAACAGGGTGTTTTTACGTAGCAAATTTGTTTTCCGTTTTCTCCAAAAAATCATCGTAAAGCTATAATGTTTCACGGCTTTATATGTGACCAAAACCCCGTTCAAGGTTTTCAGTGGCTCGTGGAACATCCTTTAGTTTCGCCTCGCCATGTCCGTCGGCAGCATAGCTCATCGGCCGTTAGTACTAGAAATTTGCAATTCGGTACAGGTATAGATAGGTATCAATCACGCCAACAAAGTGGTACAATAAAATATGAACAAAATATATTAATTTTGGGTACATGCCCTACATGTAAAGCGAAGACGATTTTTTTTTTCTGAAATCCTATAGTGTGGAGTATCGTTGAATAGGTTTATTAAAAATAATAAGGGATCTAATAAAATCCTACTCCATCCCCTTCTAACTTTTGATCCATGGGTCCACAAAATATGAAAAAATCATGAATAGCTTATAGGATTCTTTGAAATAAACTTATTTAGAACATAATCGGCCCAGACGTTTTTGAATAACTACGGCAACCTACACTAAGCATGGCCCGACATGCTCTTGGCCGGTTTTTTATAGCATGTTATGTGCCTATTGCAAGTATTTTAAGTTAGCACTTTTTCGGCATGATTAATATGTCGAAATTGCAAATTTCTAGTATTAACGGCCTCTGAGTTATGCTGCGGACAGACAGACAGACGGACATGGCGAGATTGTAAGGGTTGTAGTATACTACGGAACCCTAAAATATGATAAATATTAATTTCGTGTCACATCAAGGATTTTCAATCTTACCGCGATTTTGGTAAGTTACCAGTAACATTGATAACTTACTGGTAATATTCCAAAATGGAAAGTTACCGGTAACGGGAATATTACCACGACCCATCACTATCCGCACCAAACGTATTTTTTTCTGTTAGACCCAAATGTTGACTAGTAGAGAATGCCTTAAAGGATTAAGTCCGCCATTTTTACTTTTATTTTTGATATTTGTGCATAAAAGGATAAATAAATAAAAATATCCAATGGCATACCGTTTGCCCTCATGGGTCACTATAGACCAATTTGACCACCACATTTTTTAATGGATGAACAGAACATAATACGTTAATGCGCAATTAGTATAATGAACAGAGTCCGGAATAGGTACATAAGGTACTCGTAACGTAGCACACACAATTATAAGTTACCTGCGGATGGGACAGATGTGGCATATGATGTAGTTGAGCGGGTGCGGGAGCTGGCATTGCGTGCGGAGGCAGCAGCGGAAATGCGGCTGCATCTCCGTTGCGAATGGCACCACCAACAACCCCGCCAGCTGTCCCACCACCTTCCTCCTCAGCAGGAGACGGTTGCCGGGAACCAGGCGTGCGACTGAAATACGACAAGTTGACTGATTTTAAAGATATAAAGCCTGTGTCGTGCAGTTTTTTTTACATCTTATATTTGAAATAAATAAAGGATTCAACATTACAGTAACGGGTCGTTCCACGTAACTCGGACATGATAAGGAAAAAAAAACTATTGAATTCGGAATGCATTTCAATATAGAATTAAGAAATGAAGGTGGAAGAACAAATTGTATAACATTAAGTCAATAATAAGTCAATGGTTATCATAATTTTTGACATTGTAAATGCTGCTTGCGTAAACATAGCATAACGTAAAATAAGTGGTAATAAATATTGAGGTTTACACTTGTTTATACGCAAAAAAACGGAAAGTAACCCATATATATACGTTAACTATTAAAATATTTATGTGTTGCATTGATTACGTACGTCATAAGGCGAAAGACAGCTACAGTCGTGGCCAGATAATTAGGAACAAGATTTTTTTCCCCATACAACTGCCTGCAAACAGGGCTATGCAAATTTGATAATAATTTAAGAAATAATTGACCATTTTTGTTTATTAATATCAGAACTTATCTATGATTAAATAAGGTAAACTGGAACGTATTGCAAAGTTCCATAAAATACCTATCTTGAAAAATATGGATGACCCCATAAACACTTCAACCTAATTAAGAACAAAATGTATGAAATCGTTCCTAATTAAGTTGAAGTGTCTATGGCGTCATCCATATTTTTCAAGTTAGGTATTTTTTAGAACTTTGCAATACGTCCCAGTATACCTTATTTATTCATGGATAAGTTCTGATATTAATAAAGAAAAATGGTCAAATATTTTTTAAATTATTATCAAATTTGCAAAGCCCTGTTTGCAAGCAGTTGTATGAGAAAAAAAATCTTGTTCCTAATTATCTGGCCACGACTGTATGTATCATGTGAATGAAAATTGCATATCGTCGAGTAATGCGAGTAACGCAAAAAACGAATATTTGTATTTACTGAGCTGATGCTTTGGTAGAGCGAGCTAATATTTAACTATGTATATGATTAGGCTCAGGTTGTGATATTCTAACCTTTTTTTTCCCGCAAAAGTAGTATTTTAAGAAAATACATGGCCTCAGGTCCTCGTAATGCGAGTCACGATAACTCATGTTGTTAAAACTGTAAAGTGTTAATTAATATTTAAATGCATTTTGTAGTTGGTTCCCAACATCCAGTTACGATGCCGCCTCTGTCAGCTTGAGTGTGAGCTTATTTGCCGAACGAAGTGACTTGGTATACATGGAAAGATGTTGAGAAAAAATTGAGGAAGGTAGAAGAAATGGGCACAATTGAAGATCTATGAGATTTATATAAAAAACATGTGATGGATATAAAAAATATATCTTCTTAAATATCTTGGGACATCTTACACAAATCAACCTAGTCCCACGGTAAGCTCAATTAAGGCTTGTGATGTGGGTACCAAGCGACGATATAATAGATGTATAATACGATAGATACATATAGATACTTAAATACATAGACAGCCCTGACCAAGGAACAAATATTTGTGATAAATAAATACACAAATTACGCCCTCTCCAGGATTCGAACCCGGAACCTCCAGCTTCGTAGGCAGGGTCACTACCAACTAGGCTACGGAGGCTGATATGTCATCAACTTTTTATTTAACGCATACATTAAAAGACACCAAGCTGATTCTTATCAATCTGACAAAAATGCCTTATCATCACTGGACCACCACCCAGATGTCTGCTTGCTTTAAGTGAATTTGCTTCTGCTTGCTAAACGTCAATGGAATTGGTGGGTCTCTTAATAGAACTGTGAGACTTCAAGTGATGGCGAGAAAGGCGATTGTTTTTAATGCGGAACAGTTTTCCGATGCAGCTAAGGAGTCTTCGGTCGAAATTGAAGCTCTTTGTAAAGAAACGGATTTAGACACAGTTTTTCAAAGTGAAATAAAAATTAGGTTTTCTTTCCAAATGAAACAGGACATCGAAAGGGTTAGTCAAAATCACATTTACTCACTAGTCAAATAAAAAAAATGATTTTAAAGCCTTGTAATCAAAATCCTAATGAAAATTATTAAAAATGTGTTAAAAATGATAAAACGGCAAATTACTTCATTGACTAACTTTTCCGCTATTGTGACTGCTTCCTGATTGGGAATAGCAAACACTTCAGGCCACTTGGTGAAATAGTCCATCACAACAAGAATGTACTTATTTCCAGAGTCTGATGTAGGGAACGGGCCTGCGACATCTAACGCAATCTTTTCCCAAGGTGCTCCAACATTGTAGATCTTGAGCGCCCCTCTGCTTCGGGTATGCGGTCCTTTAACTGATGCACAGCTTACACACTTTCTACACCAATCATCGACATCCTCGCGGCAGTGGATCCAATAAAATCGTTGTCGAATTTTCATTAAAGTCCTTTTAACTCCAAGGTGTCCACCAGAAGTACCGTTGTGGTAGCTTTCTAAAACGTCTTTCACTCTTTTCCTTGGGACAACAACTTGTAGGTGGACATCTTTCCCATTCGCTGACTCCCATTTCCTGCATAATACGCCATTATGCATGACCAAACTATCCCATTGCGCCCAGTAGCTTTTTGTAACTGTCCCCATCGGAGCTACTTCACACCATTTTGGTTTAGGTACTCCTGCATTAACCCAGTCAAAAATGGGCTTTATGTCGGGGTCTTCTTTTTGTGCATGTTGCATGGATTCATCGCTCCACTCGTCACTAACTGTGTCTGTTCGCAACATCCTCAAACATTCCTTGCCCTCTTGTCTAAGACAATGCTTGCAGTCATTTGGGCAAAGCTTTCGAGAAGCTCCGGTGTCGATAGTAAGGTTACATGGTATTCCACCCATTTCTCCCTTGACGACCAGACTATTCTCGTCGTTGACTTGCGAGATCACTACTGGGACATTTCGACCATCAGCCAGCACTCGTCCCTTAGTCCTGGCTCTTACTCGTTTCCCTGCTGCGGCTCTGGTCGTACAGAGCCCTTATCCCTGGTCACGGGGGATTCGTCTCGTTCTCTCCTGCTACTTCTTTTCGGGCAACTAGTTTGTATATGGCCACGTTCTCCACAATGGTAATATCGTGGCCCAAACTCCCGACGAGGTGCAATCGGCTCCCTAGCAGATACCTCACGTAGCTTATACGATCTTAATGGATCTTGGCGTACAGCTTCAACTTCTAGGGCATGAGCTACGGCATCCTTAAGGCTTTCGTGGTGCCCTAGTCGTACTGCCGCCCTTACTTCCATATCCCGGATCCCATCAACAAATGCCTGCACCAGCATGGTTTTTATTAAAGAGTCAGCTGAACGTTGGTATGCCTTTCTGACCAGCTTTTAAATTTCCAGAGCCCCTTGTTGCAATGTCTCATTACGTCCCTGCGTTCTGTCTTTCAGCTGAGCTCGGTAGACATGTTCTAGATGACTGTCTCCGTAACGGGCTTCTAATGCTTCTAGAAGCCGGTCATAAGTTTGTTTTTTTCCAAGAGCTTCTAGAATTGTAAGAGCCTCGTCACGAAGTGCCAGCGTCAGAGCCGTCATCGCTTGCTCCTTACTCCAACCGTTTGCTTTGGACACGGACTCAAACTGTAGCTTGTACGCCGCCCACGAAGATGTACCATCAAAAGGAGGTGCCTTAAATTTTCCACCTCCCGGTACAGATATCTCAGGTGCGCAGGTACTGATGCCACTAGCTACTTTTAATTCAAGCTTCTGGAGGCGACGCTCAACCGCTTCCTCTACAACATGAATCTTGTTCTCCATGTCACTGAGCTTCCCTTGGACTTCGTACATTTCTTGCTTCCATTCAGTAGCAGCCTTGTGCAACTCTTGAAGAATCAATTTCGACTGTTCTTCTTGTTTCCGCGACTGTTCTTCTTGTTTCCGCGACTGTTCTTCTTGAATCCGCGACAGTTCTTCTTGTTTCCGCAACTGTTCTTCTTGTTTCCGCGACTGTTCTTCTTGTTTCCGCGACTGCTCCTTCAGGAGAATCAGAATAGTTCTGAGGTCTACGTCTTGAGTACTCTTAGCCTGCAAACCAGAAGGACCGGGCTTAGATGCAGTATCCTCACATGCTGGAGGTTCTTCACGTACTGCAATATCCTCCTGTGCTGCAGGTTCCTCACGTGCAGTTTGGCTCCGGGTCACAACTCCTTTTGACTCGGTCTCGTTGTCACGTGGCGTTATACCCATTTTCTATCCCGCTTCTGACACCAAATGTTACGTTCGTGGGGTGGGTTTTCTATAGAAAATGTATGAATAAGCCACTAATTAAAACTGATACTTTAATTACTAATTAAAAGAACAAACACTTTACTAAAACACTATTAGTCACACACTTAACACTTCAAACTGGTACACTTTTACACTCTCATACTCGCAGTCGATTCGCAGTCTTCGCTCTTAATGTTAGCTCTTCGCTGTCTCGATAGAAATTAGTCCCGGCCGGGTCATGCGGTGTATTTATACCAGCCACTCAAATCTACAAAGAACGAGAAGATTCGACTCTAGAAAGTTCCCGAGTTAGGTGCGCGAACATTCTAGAGTATCGCTGTCTCTTTCTACAGGTTTCTCTTTCACACCCGTCCAGAATGTTCTCTCTATAGCTGTCTCGTTCACATCTTTCCAGAACATTCTTTCGTGCTGTCTCTATCTAATAGTGCTTTCTCTTTCACTCCTATGGGAAATTTAGCTATATACCGATTTGTACTTGAGAGGCCCAAAAGGGGTCCTGAAAACGCCTGAAAACGGGTTTTCAGGTTATTGCGCCATCCGATAGAGGGTATCCTGAAACGGCCTGAAAACATGTTTCAGGCGCCTTTTTTTTTGGTCGGGCAACACCGGCCGGGTCGAATGTCAAATTCGTACAGCGTATTTAAGTATTAGATTTAAATTATTTTACAGTATTATTTAACAAGTTACAGTGATAAAAAGTATTATTAGGAAGAGTGTTAAGTGTAATTGTATTATCTCATAAGTTGGTTTAGTGTAACATGTTGAATATTGACTACAAAATACAAGGCTGTGGATAACGACCAACGTTCAAGATTTGAAAATATCATCGTATTTGCATGTATTTCAACGAAGATAATGAAAAGGGAGTATTGTTTTCATAATTTATAAGGCTTGTTGTTTAGATTATTTAATTGGTTTTACACCTACAGTAATTTTTAGTACCTACCTAATGTTAATGACAAGGATAACCAATCTTAAATGTCAATAGTTTAACATATTTCTAGTTATAAATCTAATCATTTAGTCATAAATGTCCTCAAAACAGCTCAGAAACATCCTCATGAGTGATAGTGTAATGCAATACAGGGAATAACCACATCTATTTTATTGATCTTATTGATTCTTGTAGTCAAAATCAAGTCAGTGATCTCTGTTCATTTTTACATTGTTGTAGTCACATCATATTTCTAAAAGCACTGGAGTCCATTCTTATTTAACTCAAATATTAACCCGGCCAATATGTTTTCAGCCCAAATTACAAAACGAGTGACACGGAGGGACACTTTGGCTGCAAATCTCCAGCAAGCTCTTAAGGAACTTAAAGATGCCAATGAGTACAATAAAAAACTCCTTCAGGAACAGGAAGAGAGTGAAAAGCAATTTGAGTGTGTTGTTAGAACAAACACTTCTCTCAAAAGTCAACTTGCAATCCAGGATATTGAGTTTGAGAACATACAAGGACAACGGGATGAACTTCAGGCTACAGTAGACCGGCTCGAACGATGCCATGACACACATGAGCAGGCATTGCAACGCATCAGAGATCTAGAGCAGCAGTTGGGGGAAATTGAGGCTCAACAAGAACGGGATGTTCGGTGCAAGTATTGCTCGGGGCAGCAACATAACAATTTAAGTATTTTTGATGAACTAAATAGTTTTCAGGAAGACCTGTTGCATGATAGTTTAGTGAATCCCCCATTTCTAGACACCGTAGATTTAACAAAAACTGTACATCTAGACAGCGGTAAAATTAAATTAAAGGGTTCCAAAAAGATAAAGAGATACTTAAAATTAAAAAGATTTATTGATAAATCTAAGGTCTTATTAAACCGTCATAAATCTATATTTAAGGCTGTCATGTGTAAATCTGACAGTGTCGCCTTAACCAATCAACTATTGAATTGTCAAAACCAACTGGAGCAGACAATATATGAATTAAATCAACGCTCCAAGGAAGTGGAATTATTGGAGTTAAAATTAAATAATATCAACAATAAATACGAACTTTCCAGTAAAGCTTTACAGGAATACATAGCTTTTATGACTTCTGTTCTAGCACCCGAGAGCCGAATCCATCTGCGACTGGACTCGCCGCGACCATCGCCACGCCCGCCCTCGGCGGGCTCTCCCGCCCTGCCGCCGGCGACGCCGGGCTGCCGCACGCCGCGGCCATCGATGCCGGCCTGCTACACGCCGCAGCCGTCGACGCCGGGCTGCCACACGCCACGGCCGATGACGCCAGGCTGCCATACGCCGCGTCCGTCGACGCCGGGTTGCGCCACACTGCGGCTATCCGCGCCTCATCTTTCGGCGCCGGCGAACCGTGCGCCGCGCCTTCTGCCGCGCTTGTCGGCGCTGGGCTCTCCGGTGCCCTGCTTTCCCGCACCACGTCTGCTCACGCCGAGGCCCCCCGCGCCAAACTTGTCGGTGCCGGGCTCCCCTGTGCTGCACTTCCCGGCGCCGCACCCGGCGGCCCCCCGCCCGCCGCCTCTGACCCCCGCCGCGCCGCACACCCCGCCGCCCGCCCCGCCGCCGCCGCCGCCCCCCGCCGCGCCGCCCGCCTCGCCGGCGCCGCCGCGACTGCCGCGCCGCACCGTGCTGTACACGGACGAGGCGGGCGCCGGCCTCGGCGCGCTGCTGGCGAACCGCCTGTCGCAGAGCGTCGTCAACACCTGTCTCCCGGGGGCCTCCGTCGACCGCCTGGTCGACTGTATGTCGGCTGACGTTTTCGACGGCCGCTCCACGCTCGTCGTGTTCTTGGGGAATAGTGTGGATGTCACTAAACGGGATGTCATGAGATTATCCGCCGCCCTGTCAGAGATCGACCGGCGGGGAGTTGGGAAAATAATTATCTGCGCGTTGCCTCGCAGAATGTCCGGTGACGTAAATACAAAAGTGGATTATCTTAACTCTATATTGTATAGACTCTCTCTGTACGGCCGTACGATTTCGTATTTTGAAACGAATAATTTTATTGAAGATTTTATTATGCCGGTCGATAGAACATTCCTTCCTAGAAGGTGCTTGCGTGATTGTGCCGATTTGTTGGCATACAATATTGTAGACCCCGTCGTGGCTAGCGCGACGGTCGTTAATAGTTGTAAGAGAACTCCGCCATTATATTGTAGCGCGGAATCCAAATCGGAGCCGTTGAAAAATTTAAACTAGCTCTTCCGACAACGTGTGATTTAACCGGCTCCGTGCCTACCGACCATAACGTTAGTATTAATTTAGTAAATGATGATCTGATTAACTTAGTTCACCAAAATATACAGGGTTTCAATAGTAAGGAACTCGAGATTGAGTTATTTTTACAATCTGCTAATGTTGATATCCTTTGTATAACAGAGCACTGGCTTAAGAGTCATGAATTTATGTTTAACTTCGCCGATCATAGTATAGTGAGTTCATTTTCCAGAAAGTCTTGTATCCGCGGAGGTTCCTTGATAATGGTGAAACATAATTTGAAAAGTAAAGAACGTAAAGACATTGTTGAGAAATCTATTGAGCGACATATCGAGCTCGCTTGCGTTGAGTTGGAAAAATTTATTGTTGTGAGCGTGTACAGGCCTCCCTCGGCAGACTTTAGCTTGTTCGAATCAGTCATGGATGAAGTTCTTGCTAGTGTTTTTAGGAGTAAAAAATATATTATTGTGTGTGGCGATTTTAATGTTAACTTGCTTGAAAAAACACATACTTCGACAAGCCTTGTTAATACTTTTAAATCATTTAATTTAGTACACCTCTTTTGTGAACCAACTAGAATTACGCCAACCAGCGCAACTTGCATAGATAATATCTTCAGTAACAGCAATGCGATTAATAAGTCCATAATAAATAACTTAAGTTCTGACCACTGTGGACAACGTGCCTCCTTCAGGGGAAGAGTGGAAGAAGTTCCGCAAGAGTCTATGTGTAGACCTATTTCTGAGAAGCGGTTGGATTTATTTAATCAGAATATTGTGAAACAATTACGTCATCTAAAGTTTGAACAGGAAGACCCTAACTGCTTGTGTTCCGAATTATTCCTTTGCATAAAAAAGGAATTTGATTCCTGTTTTAAAACAAAGAAACTCAAAGGCAAGGCGCGAACTAAATTCGCTGATTGGGCTACACCGGATATTCATGAGAAAAGACGCCGGCTCTATGATTTATATCACCTTAAAGCCACAGATAAGAGGCCGGAATTTCTAGAGTATGTTAAGAATTATTCAAAAACTTTTAAGCGAATTTGTGTCGCAGCTAAAGCAGATTACCTGTCGAAAAAGATCCAGAATTCGAGTGATAAGATTAAAGCTGTGTGGCAAGTTATTAATAGTGAAACCGGAAAACGTCAGATCAAAGATCCGCACTACAGCTTAAAAATTAATAATGATTTAATATGTTCCGACCTTGAAGTGGCGGATGAATTTGAGAGGGTTTTTTCTAATATACCCGTAGAAACCACCAAATCATTAAATTCATCGCCAGATATAGCTAAATCACTTTTGGAGTCAAATGCAGTGGAATGTACTAATGTATTCAAATTTGATTATGTTACCCCAAACTTGGTAATAAAAACGTTCAAATCACTAAACGTTAAAAAAACTGAAGATCTCTGGGGCCTTTCGATCAAAGTACTACATTCCATTATTGAATCAATTGCACCTTATTTAGCTGATATTTTCAACAGTTGTATAGATACTGGAGTCTTTCCTGATTTAATGAAACACAGCAAAATTATACCTTTGTTTAAATCAGGAACTAAAACAGACCCTTCAAACTTCAGACCAATTTCAATATTACCAGCGCTAAGTAAAGTTTTTGAAAAACTCATTCTAAATCAACTAGTTTCCCACTTTAATCGTAACAAATTGCTCAATAGTAATCAGTTTGGATTTACTAGTGGCCGATCTACCACTGAAGCCGGCGCTGTCCTCCTTAAACACATCTTTGACGCCTGGGATAAAGCTCAAGATGCTGTTGGAATATTCTGTGATCTTTCGAAAGCCTTTGATTGTGTTGACCATGAAAATTTAAAAAGGAAATTAAGCTATTATGGGGTTAAAAATGTTGCCCTTGAGCTTATATCTTCTTATCTTTCGGATAGGACACAGCGAGTGGTTATTAATGGAACTCAATCATGCGGGTCGCCTGTGGCTCTTGGAGTACCTCAGGGATCAATTTTGGGCCCTTTTTTGTTTTTGGTATATATTAATGATCTTCCTAACCTTGTGCGAGAGAAACATGACATTGTATTATTTGCTGATGACACGTCACTCATATTTAAAGTGGATAGAAAAGAAAAGAGCTTTGATACCATTAATGAAGCGCTATCTACTGTTGTAAACTGGTTTACAGTAAATAACTTACTTTTGAACGCCAAGAAAACTAAGTGCATTAAATTTACCTTACCCAATGTTAAGCAGGTAAGCAACAGTATGATCAAAGTAAATGGTGAATCACTGGAATTTGAAGATCAGACAGTGTTTTTGGGTGTGACGTTAGACTCTAAACTACAATGGCATGCACAGGTGGCAGCATTGGCCGGCAAACTCAGCTCTGCCGCATATGCAGTGAGGCGAATCAGGCACCTGACGAACGTCGAGACGGCTAGGCTGGTATACTTCAGCTACTTCCACAGTGTCATGTCATACGGGATTTTGTTGTGGGGGAAAGCGGCAGATATTCAGACCATCTTTGTGCTACAAAAGCGAGCTGTGCGCTCCATTTATGAACTAGGTGCTCGGGTCTCCCTTAGGGAGAAATTTAAAGAGGCACACATACTTACTGTAGCCTCCCAATACATCCTGGACAATATTATGTATGTTCGTAAAAACATTCATGAATTCAAGAAGAATAGTGATGTTCACAACTTTAACACTAGGAATAAACATAAGCTGGCTGTGTCGGCCCACCGTCTCCGTAAGGTTAGTGCGTCTTTCGTTGGGAACTGTACACGTTTTTATAACAAAATTCCTAGTGATTTAACAAATTTGCCACAGCATAAATTCAAGTCTCAGGTTAAGCGCTACTTGATAAGTAAGGCGTATTATACCATTAACGACTTCATAAATGATAAGGATGCTTTTAAGCCAGTACCTTAACGTGTTCGGTAAATCATATACATAAGTGAATGTTTACTATCATACTAGTGTTTCATATTGTTATCATTAATTATAGACCTGACGTAAGATAGTCATTATCTTAGTTTTTTTTTCCGTATTACTAATATGTAGTCTTGACACTTGGAGACTTTATACATCTTCGAGATTATCTTTTTATTTTAATTTTTCCTATTTTAATGTATATTATGTCGACACTTAGAGTCCTTTACACCTAAGTAATTTTAATTTTGTATTCAGATTTTCTGTCCTAGTTATTTCTATTTCTATTTTTTTGTTCTTGTGATAGTTGTCAAATATGTAACGGGCAAGTACGAATATAAATTCTCATGAAACTAAATATGGTCAGCATTCATAGTATTTAAATTATATTGTCTGCCTGATAGCTTGCACAGTCATGCTCACTTTAAGGTCTCTGCTTACGGTGGCGTCGTTGATCGGGTCGCCACTTTCCCGAAAGAAGGTTGAGGGAGGCGATGGCTGAGATACGCGTCATACTCGTGAACGGGTGCTGTTTGCGGAGACCGGTCTAATCAAGCTCACTCATGGCTTAAATTCAAACAATTTTCCTGCTGTTCTTGATATGAGAAATTGAATTCGCTACATGTTTGTTTATTTATAATTATTTAATATTATGACGCATGGAGACCTTATACATCTCTGAAACATTTAGTGAAATGTATCCGTTTGTTTTCTTTTTACTCTGACAACTAGAGACCTTTACATCTCTAGCAGTATCATAATGCTAATTTTAACGTCTAACTAAAAACAATTGTATGCCCTTTTACATATATCTTTACATCTATACATTTCTCAAAATTCATTAAATTTATATAATTGTTCTGACTATTAGAGACTTCATCTCTAGTTAATGTACTATATCTGTATTTATATTAAATCAAATTTATGTTTGTTTTTAATTAATGCATGTTAGCCGTAAGATGTTATAAAACTATTATTTGAAAAAAGTAAGTCCCGCTGAGTTTCTTGCCGGATTCTTCTCAGGCAGTGGTGTAGGGTTAGAACCGGAGGTAGTTTTTTTTCTCTCATTCGCTATTTAGTTTAACGATTCAAAAGCGCTCGTTGCTGGGCCTAATTGAATAAAGAATATTTTGACTTTGACTTTGACTTTGAAAACGACGGTATCTGGGGTGAATATTTGATTTTGTAGTATGTGAAAGAGGACCTTCTGAAACGGCCTGAAAACGCATTTCAGCCTGCTGAAAACGCTTCTAACGTGTCTTAAATCATATTTGTAGTTTTTATCGTGCCACCGGCGTAACAATAGGAATGCTGCCAATGTTGTATGTACTAAAGGAAAGAGATCCGCCAAATTGCCCAGAATTGCGGCTGATAGAAAAATACTGGGCAAATATAAAAACAAAATTGCTGAAAACATCCCAACCGGCCACAACATTGCCTGATTAGTAAAAAAAGTGGATAAAATGTACGAAACTTATCACAAATTATTCCATGCAAAATTCTATGCGTCAGGTCAAGAGGAAAGTTCGAGAATTTTGTCGTCGTGCCTTAGACAAGGAATAAAATTGTTATAGCTGGTCTATTTTGTCGTAAACTTTCAAATAATAAACATTTTTGGGTACCCACCCTTGTATAATATTTTACTGTATTAACCTTTATTCAACTTGCGTCAATTTAAACGTGTTCACTCTTTATCTATAAAGCGATGACTATGAATAACTACTGCCTCTAGCATAATTTCCATAATGTGGTGGCGACAAGGGGATTCCCAGACGATTGTTCGGGACTTAGCCTTACTCGATACACTGAGTTACGTTCAAAAGGAAAGATAAATACAAAATGGTGACATGTTGAATTAACACCTTAAATACTTACGTAAATTTTCAAATCTTCATCAAGGGGTAGCGACCCCTAACACTCATAATAAAAAAACTAACATCCGTTAATCGGGGTAATAGAATTCAACGGTTGAGACAAAGACTTTTTGAAAGTTGATTTTTAAGCAACACCCTAACTTTCACCTTAAGTTTTAATCCTTAGTTTCGGAGGTTCATTTCTTAATTTTTTTCTACTTCCGTACTTTTATCTGTCATTTACAGAGTCGTGAACACACCTTTAAGCCTCTACCTTACAGATGTCAAGATAAGTCTATATTGTCTATTCCCTATAAACGCATTCAGGCATACACGCATTGCGTTTTTGGCTAAGAAATGTGATGGCTAAAAAATGTGTTTGACTAAGGGCTGATTTTTCAATCACCAAATAAACCTATCGGTTAGTTAAAATGATCACCATCCTTTTCTCAAATCGTCAGTCAAAAAAGGACAGATCTAATATTTATTTGACAGGTACTGTTAACTGGTGATTGAAAAATCAGTCCTAAGAATATTTCTCAGATTTACAATTTTATTTGAAAATAAGTGTGTGGCCTTAGAAAAAGTAT
>JALPQI010014456.1:0-28907 GCA_025490895.1 Thaumatotibia leucotreta | reverse complement strand
AAGCGGGATTAATATTTTTTATTAGTTTAACATTATTAGTTACTAGTCTAATAATTATTTTCGAGAAACAGAAAATATTAGGACTTGTAAAATTTTCACTAGTAACTAATAAACCTGTAAACTAATAGTTACGAGAAATAGGCCCCAGATAGACAGATTTATCTTTGACATTTAACTGTAGGTTAAGTATGTATATAAAAAGGCGTGCATGGTGCGATAGCCTATGATATGCTCATCAATTATTTAAGATCCCAAATCTATTTTCAGAGATCTTGAGGTGCTCTTCTTTTCAGTATTTTAAAAGTTGTCTATGATGTAGGTATGATTTAATACGTTCCCTGTTTGGGAGTATTTATTTATAACAGTAATTTAATTTTCACAGAAAATGTAAAATTTTAAAGTAATTAATAATACTGTCAGTACTTATTTATATACTTAGCTTTATTAACCTGTTAATAGTTAAGTAGACACAAAATGTGAAAAATTCGTTAGCTTATTACCTTATTAGTAGTAGTAAACACTTTATTGCACAAATTACCTTAATTAACTTCTTAATTCAAACACTACTAAATATAAATATTTTTAACTACTACGGTGAAGTTAGGTCACACACAAAACCTTTGAAAACTTCATATTTATTTTGACATTTACTTTCCTTTGGAAAGTTTGTAGTATTTTTTTTTTTCAGTGATCTTAGAATATTATTATCATTTATATGGACTGACAGGCGACTCTGAAAGATGTGCTACTGCAAGTCAAAAATGTCAAAGACTGCTGGCGAAAGTATTTAGTACTATTTATTACTTAGTAATTCGACCGGAAGACAGAGTATAGGTAATGACTTATAAAAAAACGTCTCTATCGCGTTTACGTTTTCATTGTCAATTGTATGAAATGACGATGACGTAAACGTAATCGAGACTTTTTTTATAAGTTATTAGTGTTATTACCTACACTCGGCCTTCTGATCAATTTGCTGGAGCCACCAGAATAATGTAGTACCCACTGATCGCAATTGTTAGTCAATCAGTTTGCCAAACATATTTATTACCAAACGAATGATGAGTCAAGACCAAACCTTAAAGGCGTATAAGGGTCGACAGTTGTCACGCTCTCTTTTTTTCTTAATAACCGTTAAATGATGATCGCGTTGCAGAAAAAAAACGAGACTCTTGTTGCGTACTCTATGGTCGATTTGTCCATACTGTTAAGCCTATTACGACGCATAATGGAGGGTCCCGTTTACAGGGTGCTTGCGAGAAACCCGCAAGATTTTAATGCTGAATTCCTGAGCATATTTGGGCATTTCTCCGAGCGTTTCAACCGCCGTGACTTCGGTGGCAAGTGGCAACATTATTACCCGATTTCCGTGGGTATCTCATACATTTTTTGGATATTTTTAATAGTTGTCAACTACCTCTACCAATATATCCAAAAGTTCTTGCATCTCTCACGGGATTCGTGTGATAAGGCTGCCACCGAAGTCACGGCGGTTAAAACGCTCGAAGAAATGCCCATTTAGAGTATTTAATGTTATATAAAAATTCCTGGATTCGTCTTGGTTCCAGAGATAACCTTTTTTCGGAAAAAGTTTTTCGACGTAACTCTTCATAAAACTTCTTTTTGATTACAATGCCACAATGTGTTCTAATATTACCACACCTTTTTCCTGACAATCAAATAATAAGAATAGACTTGACGAAAAAACCTGTCCCTAAAAAAACATTAAAAAAATTAATTTTAACAAATTGTTGTTATGATAAAAAGTATTCAAAAAGTAAAAAAAAAGAAAAAAAATGTTTTTTTTTTGTGGAATTTGACATTAGGTCTCATATTATTTTTTGTTTATTTTAATGTCTAGAATGCATAGTTAAAATCTTGCGGTTTCCTCGCGAGCACCCTGTATGTTAGTAAAAACGACCCACTTTGTCACTTGAGGACGGAATTGGCTTGAATTTTACATGAATTAAATGTCTTTAAACGGCCTTATGGCAAGCGATGTAGTGGGGCGTTTTTATTAAACCGTTCGTATTCGTATATAGGTACAGCGTGTTACACGAGCCATTGAAAACCTTGAAGGGGGTGATTTGGTAGGTTATACTGAACAACTTTTACTATGGACCTAACCTTTAAATCTCAAAAAAAATTTTGGCTCTTTCATACAAAATGTCGTGATCGATCGGTCAAAATGTATGAAAAAGACAAAAATTGTTCAGTATCACCTTCTAAATCACCCCGTTCAAGGTTTTCAGTGGCTATATAGTGTAACACCCTGTATATGTTATTGGGCTTATAAACCATAAGGAAGAATTCGTACGGTGGCGTTGCCGCATAGTATTTATATTAGGTATGTAGAGATCGGAAACGTGAAAAAGGGGAGATATCACATACATCGTCGTTTGAGAATGCAATTGTGCTATACGCCACTTGCCTTGGTTTAGAGGAGAGCGAAATGAAACAAAAAAAAATATTTCTTGGAATGTATTATAATTTTGCAATATTTAACTTAATTGACACTTTAGTATATTCATTTACTATTTTTTGTTATATACAATTAATGTTTAACTTATAATAGTCATGAGATATAAGTAGTTTTACAATTGCCATATCCATTTTGGTAAGAAAATGTTTAATTTGCTATGTATGATATGACACAAAGTTATGGATGTGTCACAAAATGTTAGTGCAATGTCAAGAAAGGTAGACATTAAATGCAATTGTTTACGCAAATAAAAGTTATTTTACGACTAGATTTATTTCAAGTCAAGACGATAGTTTATCTCGAATATGAAGACATAATTATTCACGTGAATATGATGCCAATATTGATTTCTAATATTTATGTGATGTGAATCAATTTTTACTTTCTGGTAAATAGGTATCATCTCTAGGTGACCTTCTCTATTTTGTAAAATGATAAGCTTTTCAACGATATCTAGTGTTAATGTAAAAAATATCGATGAGAACGGCTTATAATACGTTTGAATGAATGACATATTAACGTTATTATTTCTTATCAACGAATAATATTACAGTTTAAGTACCTAAATACACGCTCTATAAATTAAAAGACATGTCATGTAATATGTAGGTACTTCAGGAATAGTGACCGAGGCCTTCTGTGGCCAGGACTTAAAGGGCATGGCATGGCAGGAAAGCAGGAGGTCGCTGGATCGATTCCAGTCCTAGTCATAGGGGGTTCGGTCACTTTTTCTGTAGTATAATATATAGGTATGTCATTTCTTACAATTTATGGTTAGGTACTCGTAATTATAAATATTATATATTTATACCAGCAACTTA
The DNA here is from genome assembly GCA_025490895.1 of Thaumatotibia leucotreta. Taxonomy (NCBI): domain Eukaryota; kingdom Metazoa; phylum Arthropoda; class Insecta; order Lepidoptera; family Tortricidae; genus Thaumatotibia; species Thaumatotibia leucotreta. The sequence continues at coordinate 25,604 of JALPQI010014456.1, read as the reverse complement.
TTAAGATAAAAGCTTGAAGTATGAATGACACAAATCATTATAAATCAAACCTACCTTCTTTATTGTCATTTATCAAAAGATAGGGTACGTAAAAAATGTATCGAATCGATACAATCAAATCGATTAATGCATTATGTCACAAAAATGTTGATCAGTTAGTCGCTTGGCACACTGATAAATAGGCTGTTAACCGTAAATTTGTGTCATGTCCGGACATGGCACAATATTGTAATCACTATTTATTGCGGTTTGAGGATATGGCACAAAAATATATGTTTTTTTTAAATATAAAATAAGAATTTTCAAAAATCGATTACTGTTATGAACTACAAAAAAAATATGCTATCAAGAACCATTAAAAACCGATTTTGCTTGAAAATGGATATGGCACAATTGCATTCTCACCCGACGACATGCCGCATACATCACCATTTCATGAGTGCTAATTAGCATGACGGTCACTGTAACAAGGTTTGAAATTATAAACATACCTATTCATTCTCCTTCACAATGAAAATGAATAAAATTAGTGAAGGGTCGTTCCCGGTAACTTACCCAACACAGTATGGGGAATATTCACAACCGAAAAATTTCCCCATAAGTAGTAACATTGGGAAATTACCGGGAACGACCCATTACTAAATAAAATAAATTACTTGTACAGACTGTGGTATAAAATACATATTATGTGGTGGAGTTATACAAGTTATGTTGTACTACATTCTGTAATTTTCTTATTTGGCAAATGATTTAAATTTCTATCATGCCAAACGGAATTTAAAAATAGACAAACCTCGATTTATTATTTTTAAAGCTGCACTAAGATCACATAAAGTCATCGTAATCTGAAGGTAAATAAAATATAGTATTCTTCTCCGTCACATCGCAATAATCACGCCGCTTTATCCGCAACTGCGTAATAATTATATTTCGCGCACGGCCATCGCTTTGGGAGAAAGTCAATCGATCTAATAGAAAGGCTTAGCCGAATAGAATAATGGAATAGCCAAGTCCAGTCGGCTTGACGCGACCCGCGCTGGCTGACCAGCCAGAAGCCATTTAATCGATATTAGAAAAAAAAACAATAACATAGACAAGTCCGGGAAAACGCGGGAATCGGCGGGAGTTCGCGTTTAGTTGGTGCTAAGAATATTGATGTTTTTATCAGTGATTTATTTTTATACATTTTAAAGTTTTATATCAATTTATACTTATAAAGTAAAGTGCTATTTCGTCTAGTTTTAATATATCCGGAACGCTTACAGCGTTAAATTTTAGATTTCACAGCATAATTTCCTTGTTAGTTATTTCGGTGAACAAACAATTTAAAGTTTAAAAGATAACGGTGTTAAATGCGTTTTACTTCGGTTTGAGGAAATAGTGATTTATTTCCTTTTGATAATTATCAGATAAATAATCTAAGATGTAATCAGTAACTGAAAGGATGTAAACAAATTTGGGAAACGCGCTGAAGGTTTGACTCAGTCGCGTAGATAAGGTAAGTAAATACAAATATTTGATTATCTCTGATATCCAATCGTGACGTGTAGATTGTTGAGTTTCCTTTTCGACCGACTTCAAAAAAGGAGGAGGTTCTCCATTTGACTGATTTATATAAATGTTTATTACTTCGATTTTGATGATTCTTTTGCTTACCGATGTTGCGAAAATGGGACCCCATTTTAATTTAGTCTAGGTCCGACAATGGCGAGAAAACCATATAAGTCATGAATTTTTATTAAGCACGTGCACGAAAAAGGACGAACACCTACTTAGTGGTCTATCTTAGGCCTTAGACCCTACGAACAAATAAAACGTGAAAGTTGCGCTCCATACAAAATAGCCGTTCAAAAACTGTCTTGAAATTTTGTTGACATATGTCACCTACCCTTCAATCACGCTTATTAATTACCCGTCTCTTTCTAATCAATACAATTGAAAAAAGACTGGTAGCCGCACAACACAAACAACACAACACAAACACAAGAAATACTAGCCCCCCTGAAAGCCTTCGAAATTCACCTCTTTCTGAACAGACTACTATACCATTCGTAAGCAGAATAAAAAAAAACGCCCAAGTGCGAGTCGGACTCGCGCGCGATCTCGAAAACGATTTGCTTAAATAAAAATGAGATTTATAAGCCTTCATATCATTTTCAAAGACCTTTCTATTAATACCCCACACGCTTATATTATACAGCGTGTTTTTCTTCATATGCTATAACTTTAAGGGAAGCTTATTTAGGTCAAATATAATTAATTTCTCTAAGAAACTAGTGTTCTAACTCTTACCTTTATTGAGTTATTAAAAAAATAAGTTTAATCACTGAACATGTGTATTGCAACCTTTATTACATTCTAATGTTACTTATTTTGACATGTGCCGTCAGACACCTGAGATTAACTTTTATTTTATTATTAAGGTACTCTCACACTTACCATTTCATTTATTATATTATTATGTATGAAAACAAAAAAAAATATTTTTTATCGAATTTTCCAAAAGCCGATATACCAGACAACTTCTATTAATGGGCCAAGTAACCTGTCTAATTTATCGCAAATCGAAACGAACACCCTGTATACAACTAAAAAAAATTTTCTATCCTTGAGTTACATGTATGGAGGGCTCCCACCCCAATGGTTTTTTTACAATTTAGTATCATACTCCTGTAGCGGTTCATACAACACATATCCTTACCAAATTTCGTTACTGTAGCATTTATAGTTTCCGAGTAAATCGGCTGTGACAGACAGACAGACGGACAGACGGACATGACGAATCTATAAGGGTTCCGTTTTTGCCATTTTGGCTACGGAACCCTAAAAAGTAAACAAATATGGCTGACTTTCCATAGCATTTGACGTCTATATGACAAAATTCGTGAAACACATTCGCAGTTATATTTTTACATTAATACTAATAATTATCAATAATTTTAACTAAAAATGTATGTGAAATCAAGGTTCAAGGTTTTAAAGTTCGTAATAAAACCAAGATTGTGTTTTAAAAGTGCGTGATTATGTAATTTAATCCAAGTTCTCAGGTTTGTTCAAATTTTTTTGACGAATACATATTATAAATCGACATTTTAAAGCGGAGCGTGTAATTCTACGTTTCCGTAGTTTGATTAATATCATTAGCCACACTCGTGTAAATAAACTTACATTAGCGTGACGAAAACAAATAAATTGATATTGTTTACAAACAGTTGTTTTCCTTATATTAATAATCGTTGGATTGTTCCATTCATAATTCGGAGTAAAGCCGTGATTTCTTTTGATAAAATGCGATGAATAATGTACAAGAATGTGTGTCATCTTTATTATGACTTATGAAATCTAGACCAACTGTTATGATTTGGAATATTTACGATGTTTATATGTACGAGTATACTACTTACAGATATTTATAAATATTGGATGTCATATACCAAAGCAAAATAGACCAAGATCACATCCAAGGTGGAAATTAAAACACGAGCGAGGAAAAGGATCCTATAGTTGAACCACGAGCGAAGCGAGTGGTTTTCCAATAAGAGCCCTGAGCGTAGCGAGCGTTTTAACATATGTGAAGTAAAATACCTGTGCATTGTCATTACTTTACTCACTAATGATTAAAATGCGTTTTTACTCGCTCTTTTTAAAGGATAAACGAGCGCATTACGAGGTAGTGAGGAGAAAAATATTGTGTTGTTGCAGTTTCACTAAACGAATATTACCTTATCGGAGCATAATGAAGTGGTTGCACAATGATTCCGGTCATCGTGTGGGAATCGTACATTATAGTTCTGTGCCATCAAAGCGCACCAGGATTATTCACTTTAAAATATTCTATCAGTTGATGCACTCACAGATAATGGTAATAAAAAGGTAAATGTGTAATAAAATAATGCGAATATGTAGGTAATCGAACTTTTATGTCGGTCTAGTGAACTAAAAATCCAAATACGAAACTGTAAACACGGTCATGATGAGTCGTACGAGAGAGAAGTAAATACAGTGGAACCTGGATAATTGAAACCTCGATAATTGAAATACCTGGTTAATTGGAACGAAATGCCCGGTCCCGGTCCCTTGACGACGAAAGACCTCTATAATTGGAATATTAGAACCTGGTTAATTGAAATACAAATTTTAGGTTTTTGACCTCTATAATTGGAATGTCGCCATACCGAACCTCTATAATTGACACAGTTATTATTAATATTTTTCTTCTTAAACACTTTTAAATTTTTGACCTCTGTAATTGGAATGTCGGCAGCCCGAGCCTCTATAATTGAAACAGTGTTGTTAATATTTTTCTGATTGAGGTAGGTTCGCATTATTTACGAGTAAAATAATGTAGGGTAATTTAATGTTGACAACATTCTGTTAGAAAACATTGTGCGTAAACGTTTAATTGGTTTAGTTGTGTGTTTGATTAACTTTTACGTAAGAAATGCCGAGACATAAATACATTTACATAAGTACAAGTGGTAATTTTAACTAAAAACATAGTTCTAAGAAACAAATTCTTTTTTTGTAAGGCGAACTTTCATGATTATTGAACTTTCATGTCAAATAAATAAAACGTTAATATATAAAAAACTTCTTTTTTTGTCTTTTTACGATTTTGATGACCTCCATAAAAGAAATTATATAGATCGGAACCTCTATTATTGAGAGCCTCTGTAATTGACACGAACTCATTTTGAACCTGGATAATTGATCAGACCTGCTTAAGAGGAAAACCTGGTTAATTGACACCAAAATGCCGGTCCCTTGAGGTTTCAATTATCCAGGTTCCACTGTAACAAGTAAGTACTCACATAGGTACTATGTGCAGTATTCTACGTAAATGCTGCTTAATTACTGTTCAACCAACTTCAAAAAAAAGGAGGAGGTTCTCAATTCGACTACATTTTTTTTATATTCGTTACCTCAGAACTTCCGGCTCGGAGAACCTATTTTGATAATTCCTTTTTTATTTGAAAGCTGATGATTACTGATTGGTCCCATTTTAATTTGGTTCAATCAATCTGACAATGGCATTCATGAGAAAACCGAATAAGTCATAAATTTGTATTAACGTGCACGACAAATGGACGAATAATTCAATATCACGCCAACTTATTTCGAAAATTATTTATTAATCGACTCCAATACAAACCAGGATGGTCCCGTTGCGACAAAGTCGGGGTCTGATAATGGGATCGTCGAGAAATCGGTTGAAGTCGATTTTTATTTTATTTTAGTGATTAGTGATTATCATATTTAGTATCCACTGAATGTGAAGTGTGTTCAGGCGTACCCGTGACCCCGCCTTAAAGCGTCTTGGAGGCAGACCGTGGGGTTTTAGTGGGTAGACCAGGACCTTCTTATCCCTGGGAGTCCCACATAACCACCGGGGTCTGTCCCTCGTGCCCGGGTGGTATTCGTAAGGCCGTGGGTTTTCTGGCCGGCGACCGGCGACCGACGCATGTCCGCCGCCGACGACGTTCGAATGTTTTGTTCGCGAATGTTGGAGGGTGGTTTCTCTGACACGTCGTTGGTTACCCGCTACTAGCGACGTTTCAGAGAAACCACCCTCAAACATTCGCCCCCTCAGGCCCCCGGCCAGAAAACCCTAACGCATTTCCCCACGCAAAAAAAGGTCCGTGATGCAAAATCGTGCTAAGAAGTTATATTATTATATGATATCATGTATTAGTTTATTTATATTCACCGTGACGAGTTTATTGCCATGGAAAACTTAGATACCAAGTGACGTCATAGCCCTAAAGATAATACGAGTATAAATACCGCATTCTCGAAATCTCCACTTAATCTTTGTGCTTTTATAACCTATTGTTCTGCATTATTTCTAATCATTCGTATGATGCATGTATTGCATGTTGTAATATGATACTCCAGTCACCTATTGGTTCATTAAGAAATTATAGATACCATACAGGGTATATTATCTGGACGTAATTATGCAAAAGGGAACCAATCCACACAAATCTGTCATTTTAAAGATTGACTTCGTTTCTTGTTATTTAAAGTATTAATAAAAATTTAAAATTCATGTGGATTGGTTCCCTTTTGCATAATTACGTCAATTTTAGATCATTCGTATGAAATTACCTTTCAACGAGCATTTATCTCCAGTATATTGTATTACACTTTGATAATATAATATATAGATACATATATAAGTTAAAGTTTCGCCATGTCCGTCTGTCTGTCTGTCCGCAGCATAGTTCAGTGGCCGTTAGTAGATACCATAAATTTGCAATTTGGTACAAGTATACACATTATTCATGTCGACAAAGTAGTACAATGAAATACGAGTAGAATAAAATATACAAGGAACATTGGGGGGGAGCAATGGGGGCACTTGCCCCCCCCCCCCCCTTGACACTGGACTTAGGTATGCCTAGGTGCTGTTTTAAGTATAAAATACCATCATACCACAGGGCAGTGCCCCCCCCCCTCTCAACAAAGTCCTGGATCCGCGCCTGGCCCGACATGCACTTGGCCGTTTTTTAATAAGACGAATGAAATAAAGCAAAAAAGGAGATAAACATTATTTCAACAGGGAACACCCTGTCGACTGTATACATTTGGACACCCTGTACTCCATAGTAGGGTGAATTATCTGAGCGTTTCAACCGCCTGATTTTGGTGGCATCCTTTTTGCCGAAGTTTCTAAACGTCTCAATGTTATACTTCGTCATTTCTAGTTGTGTGCCTCATTCAAATGACAAATTAGCACATTGTAACGAATAGAAACTTCGCCAAAAATTATGCCACCAAAATTAGGCGGTCGAAACGCTCAGATATTCAGCCAGTAAGACATTCAAACAGGGGAAACATTTTTATCTACGTATTAAATTAGATTCGAAATTCTAACAAAATATTCGGAAGTTTTTTTATCTGCGAAACATAATATTTGATTGTCAAATGGGAAGCAGAAAACCAAGGCGCTTCCTATTTTCGCAAATGTGAGCAAATTATCTTTTTCTTAATATATGTCTTAAATTATTCAAGGGCGCAACTATCCGAGACAAGCAATTAATAAAGACTGCCTACCTATACAAGAAGACTAGGTAGGTGTAGGTACTATTATTTGGAGCCACTACGAAAATATTTTTGCCAGATTAACTTTATGATTAAATATCTTATATATTTCAAATCGTCACACTAAGCCTTTTCATTTTGATGTCACATGACACAGTTTTCAAAACTTTTTTTCTCATTTACCCCCCAAAAGTAGCCCTCGTATTTAAAATTTATTTATTTACGTTCCACGTCCATCGTTCGGTCACCAACTTATATTATTATGCGCAGCAAATTTCAACTCAATCGGTCCAGTAGTTTCGGAGCAAATCGGCTGTAAGAGACAGACAGACACGTGGTTCCGTTTTTTCCTTTTAAGGTAGGTACGGAACCCTAAAAATATAGCTAAGGTAGGTAAATACATATTATTGATTTCTACTTCTGTGACGACAATTAATAAAATAAATAAATATCTTGGGACATTTTATCTTACACAAATCAACCTATGACTATAGGCCACGGTAAGCTTAATTAAGGCTTGTGATGTGGGTACTAGGCGACGATATATATAACAGATAGATACATATAGATACTTAAATACATAGACAGCCATGACCAAGGAACAAATATTTGTGATAAATAAATACACAAATAATCCCCTCGCCGAAATTCGAACCCGGAACCTCTAGCTTACCAACTAGGCTACGGACGCTGAATTAAGATAAGTTAACATTTCCATCGTCTCTAAAGTTTTTGGAATTAGTACTGGATCCAATTATTATCGATTTTTAATGCTTAATTCTTCATCTTTACGTAACTGACTACGACAGCAATTTCTGAAAATTCTCCCGTAGAATTATCGTCAAGCGGGTTGTAAGTATGTAGGAATATTATAAATTAGTAAATTACGCATAATTCTGTGTATTATAAAATGTATAAATTATATAAATACTTTCCTTTTCAATTTGCCTTAATTACACGTACGAGTAAAATGTATATGTACTAATATTGTACCTTGGTTCGTCACCGGTCTAAAAACCCGCGTAGGTACAGTCGCCACCATACACATGAGAACGTAGAAGGAGCTCGTAAATATCAGAGCACGTCCTTTATGAGCACCTTGTATTGTCATCACATCATCAGCCTATAACCAGGCCTCTCCTATTACCTAAGCATACGGACGCATTAAGGTGCGGTAAAACTAAAAGAGCATTCGCTGTTCTGTTCTAACCTCCCACTCTACGAAATTCGATCGGTACACAAAACGTGATTGGTTGATTTCTTAGAACGGGCGCTAGAACAGCGAATGCTCTTTTGGTTTAAACGCACCTTTAGGCTTAGCCTTAACTCCTCGGACTCTACAAAATCAACGAATTTCGACGAATAACGTTTTGTGTAACGAACAAATTTCGTAGATTGGGGATAGAATGGGCATTTGCTCGTTTGGTGTAAACCCACCAGGTAAATGCCCATAATCGCCACGCAGAGCAAGCGGGTTGGCGATCGCAGTATCTACTCCTCTAATGATCATGCTGCTGGTTGCTGCCCATCATCAATCTTCAATAAATATGACGGCGGCGTCATCATGTAGAATCTAAAATATGAAAAATATCCAATAGTAATCAATGTACAAAAACAACAGCTGCACCTGACCTGACCGATCAGGCGATCACGCCACTATGACGTCACGCCACCTGCACCCGCCCGGACCCTCTAAGTCCTATAAGTAACCTGACTGATGGTCGGTGGGGGCATTCTTGTCATCGAAATGGTCAGTTGCAGACGTTGTCTCATACGCTTTGTTATTTTAAGATTGATGTTTTAATATCGCGAATTGGTGAAGAATAAACCAGTGCTCAAATACGAAGTTGCTAATTGTCTCATTCATTGGACCCTAAACCCTACTCTTATTATAATAACAGAGGAGACGCCAATATCAGAAGTGCCGAACCCAAATTCGCCATCAAATCAAGTCTACATTCGCTTAAATGTTAGTCTATTCGGTTGGATTGGACGCAGTAGAAAGCTGTAGCTACGAGTAGTATTTTCGCCCATTCTCTAACGAAGATGATTCCATCGGATCCGAACATACCAGAATCTATCAAAAGAATTTTCTCCGCGGTTTCACACCTAAACTAAGGAATGCGGACGCCACCTATAAAGAGAGTGATCCCAGGAGTTTCATCAATAAAACTACGCACATCGATACAATTTCGAGGGAATTGCAAATTATGCGACGAAATTGGTCACCGTGGTGAAAATTATGACGGCCGTTTGAACAAAAACAAACCAACCTAAATCTACTGTTCCCTGCTACGTGTGCAACTCAACATCAACCACAACGCTACTTTCTGTCCTATGCGGTACAAGAAACGAAAGGAAGATGGAACTTCAGCTACGGGCAACAATACCTACCGCAAATACCAGCAAACAAGTGATAATTTTAACTGCTTTGCATGGCTCTTTGAGCCTGGTGTAGAATATAATTGTCACTAAGCAGTCTTACGAATTGCAATAATGGTGAGTCATTTCTTGAACAAGCAGTTTTGAGAAGTATCTTAATAATCCCGTAATTAACAATCTACACGTACAATATAGTACATGACTTATCATTAGGTTTTACCGATCACGATGCGTCACATCATAATGAGAATATAAGCAGGAATTTGTGTCCCAATTTCCGGTATCTATAACTTTTCCTGAGACATTGACGCGTAATTATTGTTAAATAAACAATAATTTGTTTGATATTTGGTCAATTGACAAAAACTTAACGAGATAAGAAACAAATCGTCAACGTCGTGAGAAAATATTTCAGCAACTTTATCGATAAACGATAAACAAACACGTGAATAAGTACAATCGGAGAAATTAAATCAATTTGATTGGTTACTTATCTCTTGGTTATTTCCAACTGAATCTAATCTCTTACTAGACCTATGTAGTAATAAAAAAACCCAATAGGTGCCCTTTGCCTTTGAATAGTTACCAAAGTTTTTTTAGGAACATATAGCTTCTGGTTTCAAGTTAACAAAGACTTAATAAATTAAAACAAAATAAAAAAAAAAAGATATAAAAAAAACACAAGCCAATACCAATGAAATATCTTTTGGCTTAATAAAAAAAAAAGAGAGTGCCCTTTAACACTGCCCTAAGACTTGACGCTAAAATACTTGCTCACACATATGACGCGTTGACGGCGTCAGAGTTCAGTGCCTATCGACATCAATTAATTACTATCTAAAGGAGGATTTTTATTTAAATTCTGCGTTATCATGAAAGTGACAACAAATTCGTCCAAATTAAAAGTCTTCTGAAGAAGTATTTAAGACTAAATGTCCATAAAATTAAGCAAAAAAAAAGTATGCACCGGGTACCTACAAAAATTACAAACGTTGAAATCTGTTGTCACATGTCACTCGTATCAGTTTGAAACTTTAGCATTTGTAATTGGTAGTCATAAAACACTTTTGTCATTAAGTTATGGTCGAAAATTACAAGTTTTACTGATTACAATATAATATAGTGATTTAACTTCCTTAGAAAGGCGGTATCAATAGCTTAACTGCAAAAAACAACTTTAATAAATCATGAAAGCGATTCACGAAATTAAATTGTAATGTTCAAAAATATAAAAAAAAGACATTTCAGTTAAAGTATCTAAAGTTGGGTGATATTTTTATTTTTCAAAGCCTCGTTTTGAGTGCTACATATTACATAGCATCTCAAAATTGTACCTAAAACATGATAGAAAAATGTCTCATTAATGTTGGCAATCTTGATCAACGGCACTTACTAGAAAAGTTGACAATGACAACAGGCGAAAATAAAAACTAACAGCCTTTATTGAGGACACTTTGATTTTTAAAATGAGGTGTGCCTATAACTCGGCACAGGTCGGCATCAAAGTATATTTAATTTGATTAACTAATTGACTTTGAATATAATAAAAAGCGTCTGCCAATTTTTGGATTTCCATGTTTTCAGCACATGATAATAGACAAATAGTAATAATAATTTAACACGATAACAATGTGATTAAGTTACGGCATCAGAAGTTCACTGCTAATGAGCGTTGAAGTGTTGGCATTTTCGATGCATAAATGTAAATGAGAATTGCAATTAATTAATTGTGAAAATTATAGAGTTTGAGACATGGTGTCTATTGGTGAATAATTTTACACGACCTCTAGGTCAGGATAAGCTCATGACCTTTTCCAATTTATTATTTACGTTGGTATTACTGTGCAATAGTGTTGATTCTTAGTTAATTTTTGTAACATAGTGAACATAGTGTAGTTAAATCTGAAAAAAAAAAAAAAAATTTCGCCGTTCACTCTGTAGTGACAGGACCTAGCAAATATTTTTAGAAGCTGAAAGTTTAAAAAAAATTGTACAACATTCATATTGAAGTAATTATTTCCCAGTGAAAATAGCAATTTTCTTGTTCTCCCATAGTAAACTTATCACTGATTGGCAACCGTGACGTCACAATTTGAAACAAATTTGGGTGGCAGCCTATAAGGGCCTTGTACGAATGTTAAAACTTTAGTCCTGCAATTCGACTTGTGTTACTTTGATGACATAAATATTTGATATTCACAGAAAACTGCATCAGTTGATACAAAAAATTGACACAATGACTTTTGTTCTAACTTCCGTAAAAAAAAGTGAAGTTCTATATTCTAGAATCTATCGCTTGACGGCGAGCTTGCAATCGTGACTAAATATCGTTTTATGTATGTGACGAAACCCCTTAAAATAAAAAAAAAAGGAAACATACCAACACGTCAACAAAAAAAAAAAAGAACTGGCGACCAACGTTGTGCCCCTGAAATCAATATTATCCTAAAATTACGCTCACATGGTCAGAAATATCACATACCATATATTCAAAGAATATTATGCAGTGAAATCGATCGAAGTAAGTCAACAAAATTGCTGCTTATCTTACCTCACTCTTTGATCTGGTCAGTTATTAATTAAGTGCATAGTAAAATACCCGGGTTAAAAAAAAAACTTAAAAAAAAAATGTAATTAAAGTTCTTTATTGGTTTCAAAACATCCCAAAAGTAAAGAAAAAAAAAACATTTTCTTGACTTTCTGGGAATATTAAGCGTAAAATGAGCGCGAGAAAATTTGAAGAATCACGGGTTGGCAAAAAAAAAAAATATTCCAAAGGCAATTCGAATAAATCCAAATTTGTGTTTAATCTATGGCCTGTCTGTGGAACATTTGGAAGAAAAATATTTTGGTTGTTTATTTCATATGTTTGCAATGGTAATGAAATAATATTGAAATTTAATTTTGTGTCTACAAGAAATGTGTTAAAAGTGCAGCCACTACAACATAGCTTAGACAGGTGGCAGGAATTATGAAAATAGAACTATAAAATATTTTATTTGGTCAACTCAAAACAAATTTCTGAGCAATGAAAAAAGCGTGAAAAGTGGTTATTGTTCGATGTAAATTGCCGGTTTAAAATTGAGGTCATATTTGAATTTGGTTTACATTGCTATGTCAAAAAAAATCTAGATAGTCTATAAAAAAAAAAGCATTGACTTATTACAATAAACAGGTATAAGGAGAATAAATGGTCATGCTAAGGGCCAAAGGCGGACTTAAAAAATAATGATAAAAAAAATAGAAATATAAAAACAGGATCATTTTACAATCATAAAAGTAAATAAAAAAAAAACAACAACAAAAAAAAATAGTAAAAACAAAAAGTTACGTTAGCGGAATAGTCTAGAATCAACATAGAATCAACATTGTACTAGATATAAAAAAAAAGTTAATAAAAAAAATTGAATATTATAGTCAATTAGTCATGATGACGTGACGGCGGTGTGTCACATTGACAATAGTTTGATTCGTTTTGTCACTATAACGATTTGCCAAATGATAATGACAGCATATTGTTGAGAGATAGTAGCTTTCCAAAAGAAAAATAAAATAAAATAAAACTAAACAAGGGAGTACAAAAATATGATTGAAGGGCTATGCCGGACCAATCAGTTTTAGGCACGCTAAAGGGACAAAGTATTAGTGTCCGGTCTAGCCAATAAAGATGAGTATATGTTGATTGAAATATGTCGGGTCGGACCAATCATTTCGCTAAAGGGACAAAAACAATAATGTCCGGTCTAGCCAAGGAAAATGGATTGAAGGACACCGGACAAATAGCTCCGCTAAAGGGGCAAAAAGAATAATGCCCGGACTAGCAGGTAAAGAAGAAGTGACTCCTCCAGTGTTATGCAGAAGGATCTTTAGTCCTTAAGAGCCCTACGTTCGGGCCAGGCTAACCTGATTTATCATTTGTGGTATCAAACCAAGATAATTTATCAGTCAGGATGATCGAACAGTTAAAGTCATTCTTTCGATTCTGATATACTTTGTTGTAAAACTGCACGCACGAGGACGTGCGTATGTCAGTATGGCCGTGACGGCGGCGTCATCATGTAGAATCTAAAATATGAAAAATATCCAATAGTAATCAATGTACAAAAACAACAGCTGCACCTGACCTGACCGATCAGGCGATCACGCCACTATGACGTCACGCCACCTGCACCCGCCCGGACCCTCTAAGTCCTATAAGTAACCTGACTGATGGTCGGTGGGGGCATTCTTGTCATCGAAATGGTCAGTTGCAGACGTTGTCTCATACGCTTTGTTATTTTAAGATTGATGTTTTAATATCGCGAATTGGTGAAGAATAAACCAGTGCTCAAATACGAAGTTGCTAATTGTCTCATTCATTGGACCCTAAACCCTACTCTTATTATAATAACAGAGGAGACGCCAATAAATAAATGGCCATTGAAACTTCGAATCCCCGAAGAGTTGTGGTGGCGACAAATGTATTCTTACTGCCGTCGCCACACGGCCATCTTTAAGTAGGATTACCTAATTGAAACTATCTGAAGGGTCCACGGAAAAAACATCCCCAGTGCTTAAAAAAATCAGGGCAAATTCACACCTTATTCTGTTAAAAGTAAGGTGGTTTTTCCTTATGTAATTTGAATTCACTAACTTGAATTCTTTCCGTAGACCCTTCACCAAGTATTGTATAAGTACATATTTTATGATGGTGACTATACCTACCTACCTACAAACTAAAATTACATGACCCATTTTCCGGTTATTGTCGCGTACGTAACACCACTTATAATGACGTGGGTTTCCCTTGCTGACATTCCTTTAGGCACTTGAAATATGAAAGTGATGATATCAATTCAATGCAATAATCCCACAATGCATAAGCATGTATGTATATATTTCACTTATTAACTAATCCCTACTATTCTTGTCCTAACTTAGATGTGTCTCAAATTTTACTAGGTAGAATTTTCAATCTTTAAAAAACTTGACTTGACAATGAGTTGGTATTTTAACATTTATCAAATCCCAAATCTGAAATCTTGATCGAGATATACCTATACACCGTGTTTTTATTGATTTCCGTTAAATTTAAGGGAAGCTTATTTAGGTCAAAAATAATCTATTTCTCTAAGTAACTAGTGTCTTAACTCTTACTGTTATTGAGTTATTAAAAAAATATTTTAAAATAAAAATTTAACTGCCTTCAAAAATTCGCCTGATCTAAAAAGTAAAAAATAATTTTAGTTCCTACTTCTTAGGATTTCCTACCCAAACCTTTAAACATTTTACCCTATTCATTGAAATAAAATATTATGGCTAGGTACCCTACAGATTTCTTAGAAGTCGGTGCCAAGCCAAATAGGTACGTTCATAGTTATATATTAGATAGAGCTTTGTACTGCCCGTACTCCGATTATGCTTTTATTAACAGTATGATCTGCCTCAGTAATTTAGCTGAAAGCATAACAGGAGTGATAGTAAGTTACAAAGCTCTATCAAATACTTATACTCGCGAAGTGAACATATTTGGCTTGGCACCGACTTCTAAGAAATCTGTAGGGTACCTAGCCATAATATTTTATTTCAATGAATAGGGTAAAATGTTTAAAGGTTTGGGTAGGAAATCCTAAGAAGTAGGAACTAAAATTATTTTTTACTTTTTAGATCAGGCGAATTTTTGAAGGCGGTTTAATTTTTATTTTAAAATATTTTATTTTATTCTTTTTAGTACCTTGTGTATTTTATATAAAATCGTTATTTTGTATGTTCTAAATAGGTACTTATAATTAGAATGCACTGTAGTAGGTCAGAATACCTGAACTGGCTAACTTATATGAATACAACAAACATTCCCGTTCCATTCCCATTATCAAGGAGATATACATTGTATCATCAGCAGGGTATGAATAATTTCAAAGATTATAGGTAACAGCCTTTAGCATGCCTATATTATTTAAAGAATCACTAACCGCTTATTATTATTAACCGCTTACCAACATGTCATAATCATAACTACTAAGCAAACACTTGAATAGATCTCGAAAATGTATGACAGTTGTTATATTATCCTCCAAACAAAGAATTATCCTCCAACTCCTAATCGTTAAGGAGTTATACCTTTCATCATCAGCTCACCAACATGAGGCTATGACCACCTAAAGGCAAATACTCAAATAGCTTCCAAAATACATGACATATGTTATATTTAAAGAATTGTCCCCCAACTCCTAATCTCTAAGGAGTTGTACCTTCCATCATCAGCTCACCAACTTGAGGCTATGACCACCTAAAGGCAAATACTCAAATAGCTTCCAAAATACATGACATATGTTATATTTAAGGAATTATCCCCCAACTCCTAATCTCTAAGGAGTTGTACCTTCCATCATCAGCTCACCAACTTGAGGCTATGACCACCTAAAGGCAAATACTCAAATAGCTTCCAAAATACATGACATATGTTATATTTAAAGAATTATCCCCCAACTCCTAATCTCTAAGGAGTTGTACCTTCCATCATCAGCTCACCAACATGAGGCTATGACCACCTAAAGGCAAATACTCAAACTGCTTCCAAAGTACATGACATATGGTATATTTAAAGAATTATCCCCCAACTCCTAATTGCTAAGGAGTTGTACCTTCCATCATCAGATCACCAACTTAAGACGTTCATGACTAGACGCAAATACTTGATTAGTCTTCGAAAATAAATGAAAAATGCCATGTGTGCTTAC
This sequence comes from Thaumatotibia leucotreta, assembly GCA_025490895.1. Lineage (NCBI taxonomy): Eukaryota > Metazoa > Arthropoda > Insecta > Lepidoptera > Tortricidae > Thaumatotibia > Thaumatotibia leucotreta. The sequence continues at coordinate 9,459 of JALPQI010014456.1, read as the reverse complement.
AACATTTGAAGAGTTCCCTCGATTTCTCCAGGATCCCATCATCAGATCTGAATTCGGTGACAATGGGACCAACTAGAAGGTATACCCTTTTATACAAAAAAAGAATTTTCCAAATCGGTCCACGCGTCTTCGAGTAATCGGGGAACATACATAAAAAAAAAAAAAAGATTTCGACGAATTGTAAACCTCCTCCTTTTTGAAGTCGGTTAAAAAAATAAGTTTAATGACTGAACAAGTGTATTGCAACCTTTATTACATCCTAATGTTACTTATTTTGACATGTGCCGTCAGCAGCCGTCAGTCGCCCGAGATCTTATTCTTAAGGTTCTCTCACACTTGCCATTACAATTATTATGTATGAAAACGAAAAAAAAAATATTTTTACAAAATTAACAAAAGCCGATAGGCAACTTCTATTAATGTCCCTAGTAACCTGTCCAATTTAACGGAAATCAATAAAAACACGGTGTATTTTAATTAAAATGCGCTTCTGAAAAATAATGTAACTATTTTAAATCGTAACCGATAAGCATCATATTACTTACGCAGACCACATCCTTCTCTTTAATTACTTACGTAGTTACTTATGTCTAATATTTTCTTCGGTTACCGGGATGATTACTGATGAAATAAAACTACTTATTGTCTACTTCTCAACTCATTTTTATAAAGACCTTTATGTAATTTTCAATAGAAAAAACAAGATTGTTTACGTTATTTCTAATATTAACTAAAATCATCCAAGGCCAGGATGTCGCGAATTAAAAACCAAACTAGGTCATCCCTTATCAGTGGGAAGTAAAACACAGAAATGCTGTTTAATTGTTGTGATTCGTTTCATATCTTTATAACACCAAGTATTTGATTATGTTTCTGCGATAACGATCAAAGATATGGTTCAACTATATAAATTGGCGGGAAATCGCGTCAGTCATCACTTTCATTTCTGAACTCTTCTTCCGATTTCGCGCGGTGCCGTGAAAAAAGTTGTTTGGCTCTATTGCCTCATTAACTTTTAAATTTGTTTGTTCCTTTTGCGTTTAGTTAGTGCACGTTGAATAAGGTACTTATTTGTTTTATTAGTAATTAGAGTAACATTTTACAGTATTAATCAATTAGAGCAGCTAATATGCTTGTTTTAGTACACTATTAAAAATGTTATCGGAGAAATAGGCCAATTTGTTTACTTATAGCCCATATTATACAATTGGCAATACATTTCCGCCTAATATAATATCTCAGGGTTTGTATGGAACATCAGAATTTTTTCTCGAATCGAATGTCGGTGGCATAGTAAAACTTCATCAATATGAATACAAAACATTAACCCGAAACTGAGTACCTATTTACAACAGAATTGTGTAAATATAAGTATCATCAGAACTAACATTACTTTTCTAAAACCCTACTTAGCAAAAGTACAAAGAAAAGCCAAAAAACACGTTTCAAAATTTCATTTATTGAATATTAAGGTGCATTTAGACCAAACGAGCATTCGCTCATTCTATCCCCCACTCTACGAAATTCTTTCGTTACACAAAACGTGATTCGTCGAAATTCGTTGATTTTGTAGAGTGGTGGATAGAATGAGCGAATGCTCGTTTTGTCTAAATGCACCTTTACATTATCTTCGATTTAAACCTTCCACGTTTAACCATTGCCAACTTAGTTAACATTCGTGCACCTTATAAACATATCAATAAGAGTCACGAATGGTCACTAACTGGCATTTGTACGTACAACAGATGCTCACCAACACCGTTCTCTTCCTCGCCTCTGCAACCCTGGTGCTTGGGCATGGGCGCGTGACCCAGCCCCCCTCGAGAGCATCAGCGTGGCGGCTTGGGTTCCCCACGCCGGCCAACTATGATGACGACGGCTTGAACTGTGGAGGCTTTTCTACGCAGTGGTCGAGTAATGGTGGCAAGTAAGTAAAACTTGGGGTGAGACGCATAACAACAGGTGCCCACCAACACCGTTCTCTTCCTCGTCTCTGCAACCCTGGTGCTTGGGCATGGGCGCGTGACACAGCTTCAGCTTGGCGACTTGGGTTCCCCACGCCGGCCAACTATGATGACGACGGCTTGAACTGTGGAGGCTTTTCTACGCAGTGGTCGAGTAATGGTGGCAAGTAAGTAAAACCTGGAGTGAGACGCCTTGAGTACGCCTTGAGTACGCATTACCTTAAGTGAAGCTCTATCAAAATTATCTGACTTGCTTCGTTGAATAGATTAGTAATAATAGTATATTGTGCATCTAGGGATGTAATTACGGTATTACTAACGAGAGTCTTGGAAGCCCGACGCCGTGTTTTTCATCACACTTGCAAGCAAATGTGATGAAAACACTATTATTAAGTGTTGAAGACGAAGCAAGGAAGATAATTGTGCATTGACTTTAAAATACTCAGAGCTCAGGAGTCCAAATAATAATAAAGGAGATAGATGCATTACACTGGGAGTGTGTTAAGGGCTGTACCTACCACACCAGGTCTCAGAGTTTTGGATTCTTCTTACTTCTCTACCTACGCATCTGTTGCCAAAATGAAGCGCGAAGTATCTATAGCTTCAGATTATCAGTAACTTTTCTAACCTTTATAGGATTAGTGGCTAGACAGGCACCAGTGGTCACTCTTTTATGAGTTACAAGAATGTGAAACATAATATATTTTCAAACTTATTCCTCCCACATAAGACATAAATTATAGGCAGAGGCTGGCTAAAAATCACCGACTGAGCACTGGATGTTTTATTCTACTTTTTTACCCAACACCTATATCTGCCTAAAGAATCTAGATCAGATGCACCACTTGAACATATTCGCATAAGGAAAGTAATTTGTTACTTTTTAATAATTATTAGCTTTACCCTCAACTTCCAGGTGCGGTATCTGCGGCGACGCATACAGCATCCCACCCCCACGCCCCCACGAGCTGGGAGGCACCTACGGTCTCGGCGTCATCGTCGCCAAATACCTCCCCGGAGCCACCATCCCCACCACAACCCACCTCACCGCCTCCCACATGGGCTACTGGGAGTTCAAACTCTGCCCCGACCCCACAGACAATACGCAAGAATGCTTCGACAAGTACACTTTAGTCTCAGAAGATGGCGACACCAAATATACCCCCACTAAAGGCAGCGGCATCTATGAAGTGAACTACAAACTACCGACAGGCCTAGTCTGTGAGCACTGCGTCCTCCAATGGAGATACGTGGCTGGTAACAATTGGGGCATTTGCAATAACGGAACGTCAGGTTTGGGATGCGGGAACCAAGAGGAGTTTAGAGCGTGCTCTGACATATCTATTGGCGTATCTAAGACGTTGAGCAACGCTGAAAACATCCCATCGCCGCTGTTCTACTATTTGCAGCACGGATTCTACGAGTTAGACCAAGGTAAGGAGGTTGACAATGATCTGAAAGAATAGTTTAGAGGTTGCGTTTTGATACCGCTTTAAAATGCCTGCCAAATCTGCCTATGAAAAAGCGTCTTATTAAATAAAAAATGGTGCCTAGTCGTTAAAGTTAAAACAAATAAGTTGTTAGGATTAGGATAAGGATTAGATTAAGTAATGTACGCCACTCGAACCAAATACATTATTTGGTGTAAGCTATTTATTATTTTGTATCGAATAAAAATGTTTCGTCATAAAAAAGTTCTTTCTATTTGTCATTATTTTCCCATATTTTCATACTCGTGTCGACAAAACAAAAATTATAAGAATGTATTACATAATTAACCTGAGTAGCTTATTAAAAGAAGGTACCTTTCCAGCTAAGCTATGCTATGTGGATATCAAGTACATCCATAATTCACATAGCATAGCTTAGGTGGAAAGACATCTTAAAGATGTCTGGAACACGCAAGCAAAGGGAGACCAACCACATATCGGTATAATATGGGAATATTTCATGAATGCGAAGACAGATATTTAAAATTAGGTAGTATGCAGCGTGAAAAATAAGTCGGGCGCGGAAACTACCTTGAATCCTTAAGTAGGCTCAATTAACTTAACACTTTGTTGGACACTACTTTCAATTAACGTCGTTAAGCCTAGCCTACATCACGAACGCCTATAGGTGTACTGTCGCGCAAAGTGGTAAGCACTTCACTTCGCTTTTGTTTCTTTTTAAAAATAAAGAAATGCCTCCTGTAAGTAAAATGAGCAGTGATCGGTTTTTTGGATTCTCCCGGCGGGTCTCCTATGGTAACTTGAAAAATAAACTTTCATTATATTGCCATAGCTAGTGTGTATAATACAATAGTATTAAATAAAATTTTATAGTCACACCCGTAATTTTTTTATACGCGAAATCCGGCTAGGGGGAACCGAAAAAACCGATCACTGAAAATGAGCCAACTTAAGCATTTAAGGTTTAAGTTTCCCTTCAGGACCCGATTTACTTTCCACCATGTATATTGCACGTGTTACAAATAAACTAGAAGCAATATTTTTAATAATATAAAATACTTAAATATGAGTTAATGGAAGACTTCAATAGAGCTTCTTTGATACCATACCCACTCACAATACTCACATGCGTTAAGTAGACAGCTGCCTACAAACACTGCCATAAGCCACAAGCCACAATCAACATCAGAACAAATCTCATTTTGTTGTAGGTTGAGGTAGCCAATATTATTAAACATATTGACAACCTCAACCTACAACAAAATCAATAACCTCAACATAATCGTCGACATCAATCAAATCGGCAACCCCAACAAAATCGGCAACCTAAACCACATCAGCAACCACAACAAAATCACACAGCTTGTAGCTGTGACTCTAATTTTAAATGACAATAGTCTCGCAAATATAAAACCACGTCGATAGCCACTGGGCTATTGGGCAAAAGAGTTGGGTCACTTCCAGTTGCTTGTTACGAGCTGTTTTATGACAATTATGGAAAGGTAATGGATACACGGGCATGAAAATATGAAAAATAACATACAATTTATTTTTGTATAATAAATTCGAAAAAATAATTACAATAAGTTACCTACATCTCTATGTTCAAAACTATATATAGGTATGAATTGACCTTGATATCATTTCATTTATTGATTTTACTAAAACTCCAAGTTACGGATTTAGATACCTTAGGTATTCTATTTAAAACAGAAATATTTTTCAAGATCTTCAGCCTGACGAGACATTTCAATTCAAGCGTTCAACCTATTTAGGTTTGATTATGATATGTGTAGGTACTTGTGTAGATATTAGATAGATACTCATATACAATAAGCGCTTATGTTGGTAATATAATTGAATGAACACGAAACCACACCAATTAGAGCCCATAAGATTAATCGCCTGGCCTAAATAAACCAAACAATAATATTGACATAATTTCCTACAGGTTATCTCACACGCAAAGATCCGAAGCGACCAACGCCGCCACAACGCCACTCGGGCCAAAAACCATCAAATCGTCAACCGAAGCCATCGAAAGAACCTCATCCTAAACAAAACCCTCAAATTTCGCGACAACCTGCGAATCCGCAGCATTCCTCACAAAGAATCCCTCAACCAAACCAGTTTACTTCGCAGCAACATTTGCATCCCTCGCAGTATCCTCAACACTCACAACAACCTTATCGACAGCAAACGAAAGGCCAGGCCTCTTCGCAACCAACAAACAGACAACCTTATATCAATGCACACCAGCAACACACATCACAGTGGGTACAACCCCAACATCAACTTCCAAATGGAATCCAACAGCATATTCTACAGCAACAGCAATTTACCTCACAAGGACTTACCCAAACACAGGGTCAGCCACAAACGTTAAGACCACAACAAAATCAGCAACCTCAACATAATCGTCAACATCAACCAAATCGGCAACCCCAACAAAATCAACAACACCAGCAAAATCAACAACACCAACAAAATCGGCAACCTCAACCAATTCAACATCAACAAAATCGTCAACCTCAACAAAATCAGCAACCTCAACAAAACCGGCAACCTCAACCAAATCAGCAACCACAACAGAACCATCAACTCCAACACAATCGACAATCTCAACAAAACAGGCAACCACAACCAAACCATCAACCACAACACAATCGACCACCTCAACAAAACCGACAACCACAACCAAATCAGCAATCTCAACAAAATCGACCCTCCAATCGCAAGCCTTCAAAACGTAAAAAATCTGCAAAGGGCCAGTCTCAATCGAAACAGGCTAAACTTTTGCGATATGAATACAAGACAAATAACAAACGGAAACCAAAACAAAGCAAACGCAAGAAGAAGAAAAAGGTCAGTTGGATTTTCTCGTTTTCGTTAATATTTTTAGTTTCAGCGTAGCCATGTAAAATGTGAGCGTTTTAGTAAAAACGCTTTCCATAACGGACGGAATAGAGCAAGCGACAAAAAAATTACATTTAACTACTGCTACCGTAGAAAGTTAAGACTTTGCGATCTTTTCCTTTTTTGCAAGTTTATCGGTTCATTATTACATAAGTTATAAGTTATCTGTGGCACTAACAGGTGGTCTTCTTTGTGTGAGAAAGCAATACATAGCAAAATACGTTTAAATGCAGTCTCGAATATCCCTAGGTTGACAGTCATGTAATTTTAAAGCAGAAATTCTAACGAAAAATCGTTAAGAAAGAGTCGTTTTTTTTTTTCAGACGCAGGCGAGTCCCCAGCAGAAGATAAATAAACCAAAGAGACCAGTAAAAGTATTCGAGCACCACACTTACGAATATTTTTAAATAAATTTAAGTAATCTGTTTTAACTTGCCGTTTCATTTATACAACTACCCATCTCATGTCATCCCATCATAAACGAAAAGTCAAAGTCAAAGTAAAAATATTCTTTATTCAATTAGGCCCAGCAACGAGCGCTTTTGAATCGTTAAACTAAATAGCGAATGAGAGAAAAAAAAACTACTTCCGGTTCTAACCCTACACCACTGCCTGAGAAGAATCCAGCAAGTAACTCAGCGGGACTTTTTTTTTCAAATAATAGTTTTATAACATCTTACAGCTAACATGCATTAATTAAAAACGAAACATAAATTTGATTTCGACACCAGCAATTAATACTACGCTAACTTGATTTTTATAATTTTTTTGTTTTAAATCCAATATTATTATTTTACGATGACCTACGTGTTCACCAATTTTTATTGCAAAATTCTTAAAAATAAAGATAATTTTGAAACTCGTAAAACGCCAAGTAAAAATAATTTTGAATATTACACATATCTATAAGCCGCTAACTGTTATTTAGGCGGGTACTCGCGGTTCATTTACAGTAATAAAATTATGTTATCCTGATTAGATTATTTGTTTTTTCTTATGTTATGACATATATTCAACATATTTTAATCGACATATTTAATAAGATGACTATCCCTATTACAGTACGCTAAGTTGGAAATGGCGTTATATTGATTGACTATGAGTCTTCCAGAGTTGTCACAAACTACGCTAAATAGAACTAAATTAAAAATTAATAAAATTATCTTAAAACTTATTACAGATTTCATTTAAGTGTATAAATAATAAAACGTTGTCAAAAAATCATAAATATATGTTCAGCAGTTCAAAAGTTATCGCAAATTTTCCTTAAATTTGTCCTGGCGTAAAGTTGTTATTTTCAAGTTAGCGTAGTTTTAATTGCTGGTGTCGATTTAATATAAATACAGATATAGTACATTAACTAGAGATGAAGTCTCTAATAGTCAGAATAATTATATAAATAATGAAGAAAAGATAATTACATTTTTATAAAACATAATTAGGTATAACCTTCCTTTATACTTGACCACTTTGTATACCTACTCCGCGTCAATATAAGTACCTACTATGCCCTAAACTGAATTGCATTGGTAGAACGCCTCTCCCAGATAATTTCAACACAAGTACACCCGCAGGTACAAGCTAGTTTTTTTTATAAAATTTTATTAGTAATAAGTAATAACCAAAATTACTCAACAATGTAATTGCACATGCAAAAGGAAAAGTAACCAAATATGCACTTAGGTAGGTAGGTATACTTAATTTCCAAATGGGTTTATTTAAGGATTACATACTTTGTTTTCCTTCCCAAATTATATAAAATTGAAGTGACTTTTTCACTTCGCTCATTCAGCAAATGAAATTTAGTAGGAGAATAGAGTTTACAACGCCAAATAACTTTCTATTCTATCATATAGGTAGCATAATAATTTATTAATATAAATTGTGAATATCCTAACGAACCAACATGATAAACTCAGTAAGTATCCGAAATTACTATTTCTTTCTAACTTAAAATTGAATCCAAGATACTAATCAATTTATAGCTTCAATACCTACCTGTTATGTGCATTTAGACCAAACGAGCATTCGCTCATTTTATCCCCCACTCTACGAAATTCGTTCGTTACATACAACGTGATTCATCGAAATTCGTTGATTTCGTAGAGTGGGGGATAGAATGAGCGAATGCTCGTTTGGTATAATGCTTTGTACAATGTACATTCATTGTCTCCCCAAACCTATCGACGCTTTCGCATTTTTAAGGCAAATCGCACCGTATCACCGTCGATCGGTGTCGTTCCAGTTGTTTTTTCGCTCTTATTGCGTAGGTAGCTATAAAAGTTTTCATAAATTGATTTAGCCGATTTCGCGTCGATACATTTGGATAGGCCTATTTAATTCGACACCTTTCGGCAACATGTCTCACTTGCAATAGGAGATATGTACCTATTTGACGTAAATTAGAAAACATGACAATTAGGTACACGCGAAATATCAAGAGTAAAACAAAAACAGAACAGACGCAGTTATAAGAGCTAAGTATTGTTTGTCCCTTTCGCTCTTACAGACATATTGATAAGACCGAAAGGGACACACAATACTTAGCGGCTTGCTAAGTTAGGAGACGTTAATGCATAAGGGGGTATGAGTCTAGCTCTTAACTGAGTCTGTTCTGTTTTTGTTAGGGTGTCACTCTTTAGTAACACATTAACATCCAACTTACCTTACAGAAGTTACAAACGGACTTAGCTCTCCTGCTATCTTCTGCGGCCCTGGTAATCGGGCACGGCATGGTGCTGCAGCCGCCGGGCCGCGCCTCCGCATGGCGCAGCGGCTTCGACACTCCCACCAACCACGATGACAATGGCCTCAACTGCGGGGGCTTTGGGATGCAGTGGAAGACCAACGGCGGCAAGTAAGTCCTAGGATCTTCTATCACCCTCGTTCAATTGTCTTTTGTACTCGCTTTCGGCTTTTCGCGGTTGCAAAGACGAGAGTTTATTGCATACCTATCAACGTCCAAACAAGATCCAGGCTCGTTTCTACTAAGAGGGATGGAAAAGGTTTCCGATTGAAGTAGCACGAGATATGTTTTTGCAATGGACCTTACTTCTGGAATCAAAGTAAGATGATGGAATCAAAGTGAGTTGCTGTTAATCGGCAATAGACGTGTTTGTCGATTCAGG
>JALPQI010014455.1:0-27128 GCA_025490895.1 Thaumatotibia leucotreta | reverse complement strand
CAAAACATGGGTTTTACTAGATTGTAGTCCTTGAAATTCTTATTCCAAAGGCGTAAAAAACACGATTTCGTGAAAAAGTCACTTAGTCGGTATTTGCATTAATAGGACGATATGATATTCTTAGATAAGTAAAAAATACACTAGAAAGCTACTATGACAAGAATCAAAACAAGATTAATAATAATTAAAAAAAAATGATGTATATTGTATGTCAATTCAAGTATCGGCCGACAAAGCCGTCGATTGTTATTAAAATGTACGCACGGGTGTAACCCCTTACCCCTGGGTCAAAATTATTTTCGTTGTCTTATTTTGTGCCCCTAAAAATCGTGACGCAGTGGTGATTTTCATATGAGATGATGTTTTGTTTTCAATTTCTGATGTGTGGATTAAAATCTAACGTGAAAAAGTGCACCGTATTTTTTAAATATACCTACTGAGTCGAAACAGCAACTACAAGCGTGACATAGTGGTATGAAACAAGACAACAAAAAAAAATTGTACCGGGTAACCCTTATTCATAAACGCCTCCTAACTTAACAAACCGCTAAGTATTGTTCATCCCTTTTGCTCTTATGGACGTATTAACAAGACCGAAACGCACAAACAATACTTAGCTGTTTCTTAAGTAGCAGACGTTTATGAATAAGGGGGTTACTTATTTATTATAAAAACGCGTAACTATAGATACATACATATTTATTTCAGTAAATAAGACTGCCAAATTGCACTGACAATCTATTCATACCCAGTACCTATTATGTTCCTGTCAGGTTATCGTCGCTAGATAATATTTATACCATTAGCTATATTGTACCTAGTTTTACTAACTTTTAGCTACGGGAACTGACCTGTCTTTTTATAGTTATCTTGGTTGGTAGTATGTATTATTAAATTAAGTGTAATACTGCCTAATTCATTTTTAACTCAAATTTAAAGTTCGTACGTAGCTTAAAGGTATTTCAATAATAACTGCGATAGATTTTTGTTAAATACGAGAAGTACATTAAAAAACGGCCGTTTTTGGGTAGGTACTCGATTTTCGAGAAATATATTAGGTATACCGCTACAAAAGATTCGACTCATTACTCTTAGGTAGTATTAATTTTACAACATGAAATGCTTGTGTCTAACTATAAATTATAATTATTACATGTTAATTACTACAAAACAAAGTTCTTAATACCCCATGATGCAACACAACATTGACTTAACAACTTTGAATCGATACTAAGCAAGCGGCGATGCAGAAGAGCCTCTAACGTGACCTTTAGTGTAATTATAGTCTATGTATGTGTATAATAGTAATATTTGCCCACGTCAAGTCAATTTCCTAATACGATCTATTAGTTAGTTAATACCAGTAAATTAGGGGATTAGATCATACGCCAATCAAATTTGCAGCAACAATAGTATCGCAAATTAATTTATGCACAGTATAATATTGTAATATCACGTGTTTCACGCTTGCACTCTCTTTATAGTGTGAATCCATAGATTAAGCAAGTATAAATTACAATCTCCTGTTCTGTTGTCGTCAATCGAGTGAAGGTCGCCCAACATGGAGTAGGCCCGAATTAAATATGGAATATTAATTAAACGAATATTTCGACTGTAGTTTTGACATATTATACATTTATTTGAATATTGTACATGTATTTAAAAAAAAAACTTAGAAAAATATATTTTGCAACATATTTGCAGTGACCCTGATACTAGGCTGAGCCTGTCCTGCCGAACCTCTTTATTAAAATTATTGAAAACAAAAACAAAACGAATGCGAGAAAAACAAAAAGTAAATTCACAGGAATTATGCGATGGACAACACAAACGCGATTCTACCTATTCGTAATTCCCATACAATATGGATTCCACACTACATTCGTAATTCTACACATTCTATATTTTGACGCAATCGGAATTCATCCGATTCGCGATTCTACACAAAATGAGTTTAACGCGACTGCAGTTTACTCCATTCGCAAATCTACACAGTCGATATTTTAACGCAATCGGGATTCTTCCTGTTCGTGATTCTGTACAGTATGAGTTCAACGCAACCGCAGTTTTCTACATTCGAAATGCTACACAGTTATTTTCAAACACTAATAGCGGTTTATCCTTTGTAATAAATTGCAGGTATTTAATTCGTAACAATTTTGTGCTTCATAGACTACACTAAAGCCCTTAACTGTGTGCAGTGGGATAAGCTGTGGATGGTGTTACGTGAGATGGGAACTCCCGAAAATCTGAGTTAATTCAGAACCTATATGTATATTGAGAACTCTCTTTCGTCAGGATCGGCAAGGAAGGATCTTTGGATGCACTTAATTTTAAAACTGTTTTATGTTGATTAATATATCTATATAAATAATGACGAAGGAAAAACTTTTGGTGCGTAAATAATAAACGTTTTAAATGAATTATGAGGTAAATTACTTTTCTTGTTACCTACTCATTCTGTCATTTACACCCTTCAGTAACAAAAACCAATTATCTTATTGACGTTTCATCTCTAACCGGTGTCCGGTGACAATCTTATACGCCTTAATTCTGGGAAAAATGGAGCCTTCAGTGACTTATTTAACGCCCTACCCCTTCTACGCTTGTTAGATTTAAGGGCGTAAGCACAATTATTATATATTCTGTTGGGGCGTATAACACACTTATTTTCTCTATTTATTGATATTTCCTAATTATTATACTATCTAATTGTTTATTCTTAAATTCAAGAATATGGACCAAAATTCGAGTTTATAACTCAAGCAAAAAAGCTGAAAAGTAGCATTTTGGCGTTTACGCCCTTTGAGCCTAAAGGTGTCGATATCACTTACGTAAGGAGGCGTTCAAGCTATACTTATACGCTGCATATCGACTTGAACAAACTTAATGACGAATCTACGACAATTGTTCCTGTGGTATATGCCTTACTACCCAATAATTTAGAAAGTACATATGAATTGCTACATATTTTCCATATTAAAAGAAAAACTGTCACTAAATGTTAAACATTTTAAAAGTGACTTTGAAGTTGCAGTGACAAACGGGTTACAAAAAGTTTAAAAACACAACAATAGAAACATTGGATAGACAAAGTGAAACCGTAAGTAGGTATTTGGCTGCTACAACGAAATTAATAAAACTACAAGTGCGTTGGAAGGGTGGCACCATAGAATCGGTGTGAGATTCGGCCGCCACCAAAATTTTTTTATTTCTAAGCACATAGAAAAAAGAAGCAAAATATCAGGATTTTAGAATTATAGTTACGCAATTTAGCTGGAGGGCAGAAACCGTAAAAAAACGACGAACTCATAAATACGATGAAACAAGTGTAATCCAAAAATGTATAAACGGAGACTTAACTATTAAAGAAGCGTTAAAGATACTCAGTGACAATGATGATTTCATCTATGTAAATTATGACAACTGTGAGTCAAAAGCAGAAGATTTAGATTCGACGAATTCAAATTGGAATTGCAACAAACTCTTTTGATTGGTATAAGTTACACATAAAATTAAAACTTCCGGTTCTAATCCTACACCACTGATGCGAGACTAACCGATAAGAAAAGGCCTAAAGTTTATCACATAAGACCAAAAACGCCAATTTCGTAGGTAATGACCCAATATATGATATCTTTTATAAGTGTAGAGTAACAGCTATGGCAGGTCCAATACGAGTACAAGTATTTAGAGCAACTAGGAAGATCATGTACTTACACAGATGTCTACACTACTCAGCTGTAGAAGTTCTACGAAGCGAATGGGTACATGCCCTAGATCCGTAAGTGTAGAGGAGACAAGGAGACGTGCCTTGACATGAAAGGTGAGTAGGTAGCTATTAAAGTAGGTTCTCATCTAATCAGATACTACACTACACATACATAACATATCTACCTAAGCGCCTAAATATATATATATATGGATAAATCTACAATAACTATATTTATAACACATTTCAAAACATGTTTGCATTTAAATGTTCGTTTGTTTATACCTACCAATGTAATTCGGTACCTATTTAAAAGGGAAAATGTACCTAAATATATCTAGCTGAATAGATTATACGTTATACCTATTACTTTTGCCTAGCAATGTACAAGTTGCAGAACATTCTCAAAATAGCGGGAATATACTCGGAAAATTTCGAGAATTCTCATGAGAATTTAAGAGTAAATCCTAATTGAGAATGTTTCCATGAAAACTTATAAAAGTGTGTTATAAATATTTATTTTACATCGCAAATAAGTAAACAAGGCAATAAATATAACTCATAAGGCATGCATCTAGTACGGTCTTGGCTTGATTAGATTATTTGTTGCAAGTTTCGCAACTTATGAAACTTCTCCTCGGTACATTTGCCTTCTCCTCGCTACTTTTGCCTGTATCAAATTCTTAAGTAAGTCTAAAGCCTATACATTTAATTTCAACCAAAAAAGATCTGTACAGGTTTGCCACTATAATTTTTTGCTTTATATTATGTATGTCGCATGGCTGCCACGATCGTAAAACGGCCAATAAAATGTTTTTTCAGGCATGTTTAGGAACATGCTCGTACCCTCAAAGCGGTTACGTGTCCTTCTGAATTATTAAATCCATTTGGCTTACTTGCGCAATATTGTCTTTATAAAGTATGAGACGGTTATGAAGCTAAGTTGACGTGCACGAAAATTCACACAGTATTTTGTCTTTCAACCAAGATATTATCTTTCCAAAATTATGTACACAAATATTCACAACTTATTTGGCTAAAATATTATTAGAGGAAATCATTAATGACTTTGATTTTTAAGCTTTATTTTATATAATAAAGTTAATAGTTTAATTTTATACTCTTGTATTGTAAGGAATAAAGGTTAGTATTATAAAAAAAATTACCCAATAAATGTATACCTATCTCTTAATTTTGTCACAAATATAAATCCCTAGATGGCTAAAAGGACCTCCTGGAAATAGATATTAAACAAACCTAGACTTACAGGTACAAATACGAGCGAATGACGGTACCTAATTTGTTTATTTCGCTCAGTGCCCTGCATCATGCGTGCTAGCCATGCTGCCGACCAACTATCGCGACATCAAGCTCGTGCCATGCATTGTAATTACACTAAACTATGTCTATTACCTAACTAACATTTAGATTTCCTTTTATTCTATGCTTTAAGTGTCTTACTAAATAAAATTACCTACCGACTATGGGAGTACCAAAATATGTGTACCTATTGATGATTTTGGGGAAATAAATATTGCATATTGCATAATATCGCGTATACAGGCCAAAAGATATCGATATATGTTGCCAAGATTTGGCCTTCAGGCATTGTATGATACGACCTAATAGGTACAAACAGTTATCTACCTGATGACTTAATGAGTAAACTTCTACTCGTACTGCTATCTTGATCACTGTCAGCCTGTGACAAGTTCACAATTCAATCACATGGTGCATGGCCACGAACGAGAGACGCTTAAACCATCGTTTGTTTTAAGTAATTATTGAATGTAGTCTAGATGTTTATGTATGTAAGTACCTATTACTATTAACAGACCAAAATCCAAACTAGTTAGCTACGCGAAACTTTAAAAATAAATCTGTTTAAAATAAATGTGTTATCACTTTTACTGAGGTCGTTTGTCTTCAATATTCAACTATTAATGAGCTGATTTTGCAACATTATTAAGCATATATGTTATAATAATTATTTTTTATCCAAACATGCAATGAAATATTGAGGCTAGAAGAATTGCAGGCCGAGGCTTTTTTTCTAAAATTTGCATTCACTTAAATTGTAGCACAGGTATCATGTCAAGACACCATTAAACTATAAGGGCACATACACATGAGCTACAAAGCAAAGTCTTTATTTTTGGTGTATTTCGAGATTTTTTCTTTCTACATATTCATATCTAGTCATGTCCATACCTGGGATAACTGGGGGCAAGTTATAGGGATTTGATATCGATTAAAAAGATGTCGATATAATTATAATAAAATATGTGCTTATTGAACATTATCGATTACAGTACAGATGTTCGAATGTCATATCTGATATCGGGCCTCTTGTATGCAGATGTCATTTTAATCAAAATGACAATTTAAATATTGATATTTTAATATTAATTGTATGTTTTGAAAACTATTTTAAAATAAACGCGTAACTACCCGTTTAAACTTATTTTTTATTTTAATTGAAGAGTAAGTACCTAATATTTATTTATGCCGAATAACATTTTGATGCTGTAATTTACAGTAACATCGATATATTTTTAGTCGATGAAATATTTTGCTACATCACTTTCGTATAAATGCCCCGAGTTATCCCAGGTATGGTCATGTCTTCGACCGGCAACCACTTTGACCTGCTCGTTTTGGCAGTTCTAGTGTTGTCCTACTATTAATTAAGTAAGTAAACTTAGATTTCTTTATTAAGTATTCGTATTATTAATTTCATAATACCTATCTCATACATATAACAACACATTAATAATCTACTCAGTAATCTCAACTAAATAGTGTACCTACTCGTACTACAAAACGCAGTATGCCAAAAAAGTATAAAAACAACGTTAAGTCTTGGTCATGTACGTATCGTATTGGTTGCATATCCGTACCCACACGTCTACGCTCACTTCGATCCGATAACAGCTTTTAAAAGTAGCGTGGCCATTTATCTGGCAGATAATCTAAACCAAACAGAAGCCGTCATTAAGCTGATGCTGCACGTCGTTCCGGACCAAAAACTGACAGCATGCGGCAATTCTACTTTCACTCTCAGACCAAATGACCGCACTTACCCTATTGGTTAACACTACATATATTACTTCAATCGATCGAGTCATAATGTGGGTTGTTACGTAGTTATATTTTTTAAGAAACTCAAATTGGTAGTTTCGCTAATAGTGTGCTACAATTTTCGCGAAAGTTCTTTGCAAAGGGACATCATAAATAATCCTGCGATGCACCAGCTCCGCTCGTTTTTACCGCACAATTTTGAACAAATGGAGCATTTTGTCATGATTGAAGCTTAAAAATAATAGTACATTGTGCATCAAGGGAGGTAAGTACGGAATTACTAACGAGAGTGTTAGAAGCCCGACCCCGTCAGGCGGAGGGCTTTTATGACTCGAGTTAGTATTCCGCTTACCGACCGTGTGCATACAATGTTTTTCATCACACTTGCCGACAAAAAAATAGGTTTTGAGACTTAACATTATTAAATGACGTACTGACATTTCTATTACTCCCTAGGGAATTTCACTTTTCTATTACTCCCGCTGCGCGCGCAAGCAATGGCGCGCTTAGGCAGCAAGTGTGATGAAAAATTATTTGAAATAAACACGAAACAGATGGGTTTAGTATACCAATATCCACTAGGGTGATTCAAATTTGTATGAAAAAAAAAATCTTTCTATTTTTTAACTCTCAACCCTTTAAACTGACCTATACCACTAAAAACATAATTGATTTTTTTTTCAGATTTTTTAGTTATTATTTAAAGGTTGCTACCACTTCATGAAAAAGTGTGATTCCCATACTAGACTACAATAAAAAAATATATATTTTAAGATTATTTTAACGATTAAAATAAATATATATAATTTATAATATGTCGCTAAAAACAGATCTGATTTTTTTTTCTATTCCTTTCATTTGGATTTTACATGGCAGGCCCCTAAGAAATTACTCAAATGAGTTTTTACATACGACATAGGACGAGGACTTAATTATGACGTAAAACGTAGTTTATCACAGTGTTTGTTGTTGTTTATAACATCAGATACTACAAAAACATCCAACTACGCCCGCTAGCGGAAAAAAAGTAAAAAAAAAATAATTTCATCTTGTATGGGAATCACACATTTTTAACAAGCAGTAGCGACCCCTAAGTATTGTTTAAAATTTCCAAAAAAAACCAGTAAGTTTTCTTCTGACTAGGGTTAGGATTTTGGTGGCATTTATGGAACAGAGAGCAGTGAAGTCGATGTTACAAATATTTTTTACTTGAATAAATGATTAACTTATAAATTAATTACGAAATAGTGTTTAATTCAAGCTGGATTTATCAATGAATTTAAATAAATAACATGAATTTTACTTTTGAGAATCTAGAAAAATATTAATTTTCAATAAAAATGTTGATAAATGAGAAAATATATTTATTTGATTTTCAAGGTTCTAGTTTTCTTGAAGCCCATAAATATTATACAATAATCATAAGCTATATTATAAAGAAAATGATTGAACTGCATTTCATAGGTAGTCAAATATCAAAACAATAAAATTATTTAATACTTAAAATGGGCGAAACCCTGTTAAAAATAATACATTTATGTATTATTTTTGATTAATTAATTATTCAATCAATCATAAACAATTCGAGCAACGACTCCACTGTTCTCTGTTCACCTAATGCCACCAAAATTCCTAACCCTACTTACGACAAAGAACACAATGAAGGGTTGAGAGGTTAACAATTGTAACTTTTGTGTTTTTGAATCACCCTAATATCCACGACGTTGTTCCGGTTTCAACAGGAAGTTAAATAAAAAAGATAAACTATGAAATATTTAATTCACATAAATTGGTACATAGCTTTTTGCCATAGTCTGTTATTCTTGCAAACTCGATTATAAAAATGAATAATTATTAAATAGGCATTTATTTTTGTGACTACATGTTAACTCAGATATTTATTGGAAAACTACTAGTTTTCCAATAAATTCCTAAGTTATATTATGAAATTACGTTTACGATTAATAATGTTAAACTTATTGTGATTTTAATAATAAAGTGGTCTGAGTTCGAATAACCTTAACGTAACATGGAACTTTTCAATACCTATATACTCGTATTGACAAATGAAATAGTGAGCATTACATTGCCCGTCTATAAACATTTTATTTTATTTTGCCGCAGACTTGCAATAATACGGAATTTCTCTCTCGTCTTTGGCCGAGCTCGAGCGGGGTCGATAAGTAATGTGATTCTGTTTCTCAACATAACATTACTACACAAAGTTAGTACTCACGTAACTAGATTTATAGATGGACGAATGAAAAGCCGACTTACCGTGCTGTCTTTGTTGACCTTAAACTTAAAAATAATTAAATAATATTAATGATTACGCTTCTGTGATTATAATATTACAATACTTCAAAGGCCGTGAAGTAAGGAATTGCTGGCTAATTAGCTATCGATGGATAGGGATGCCTACTGTATTAAGCCCGGAACTTTTGTCGGATTTAACGCGAATATAATTATAACCGAAGTATATCGAAATTAGTAAGAAAAAATAAAATAATGAGAACCTAAAATAAGGCTAATTAGGTTTGATCCATCCTAAGCCTTTCGACTTGTATGTTTTTTGGTCTATTTACCTCCCAGCTAGATTTGATGAGATCGATATTTATTGGAGGCTTGTGATGTGTAATATAATACTTACCATTATTTATTACACAGCTTGATACACTAGCTAATCTAGCTATGTAGGTACACTAGGTACGAATCATTATATCAAACAATTAGCTCTTTTATTTATACCTACAACGATCAAATCCCAAAATGATCATTGTCTCTTACGAATTTTTCGGTCCCTAGCTACAAAATTATGATAATGAGATAAATGACTCACTGAATAACTGAAATCAAGGGGCACAACGATAGGTATTTACACCTATAATGCGATAAATCTATTATCATTACGGTTAATCAGATATTTTGCGGACTAACATGTGAAGTAGATACACGCCACTATTATTGGATTGGGCGTAGAGATAAAAATGGAACCATTTTACAGGGATATTATTTGCTCTAGCAGAATAATCCTCCATACTTGTCGACTTCGTCTTCCTACTTTGTTGTCAAGCCGATTAAGATCTTAAAAGATATATAAGTACTTAGATATCATATAACTAATAAAATTTATTCAGATAAATCACTCATGTAGTCATTCAAAAATACTTGCACGATCGCAGAATATGAGGAATGTGTTGGCAAGTGACCTAGCAAAATGTATTTGTCATTCTATAATACTTATTTATGTAACTTAATGTCGTATAAGTGTAAAATTATGCTGATCCTAAAAAACCTAGCGTAGAAAAAATACTAACTGTGAAACATATATTAAAATATACCATCACGTCTCATCTTCCTTCTTAAATAGCCGATGAAACAGAAAATAGACTAATATGTCTTTTTGCTTAAGACGATATATTATTGCAGTTTTGTCTACCACTTATATAGAACAAAGAATAATCATTTGTTATACATACAAGGATGCAAAGTTGTAACATGTACTAATACTAATGCAATAATCTGCAGCAGTAAATTTAACTCCACGATTTTGATACCTTCCTGTAGTTGCACACATAGGTATTAAATCATTGTCATAAATGAATTCACTATTTTTTCACGAAATTATAAAAGAACACTGGAAGTTGTGTTTTACTATGTGTACGCGTGTCGGATTCGGAGAACTAGATCAAGTTCATTACTTTACTCATTAGTGATTAAAACGCGTTTTTATTCGCTCGTATTAAAAAATAAACGAGCACTTTACCTGCGAGTGAGGGGAAAAAGGCTTTCTTATTAGTGTGGTGAAATAATAAAGTACCTATCACCTATCCTATCAGATATCCTTTAAAAAAACACTATAAATTATATAATTACTTTGCACTAAGTATACGAGTAGATAATTAAAAGCAGTTTTGCAGTCTGATCTTAAAGAGCAAATGAGATTATTTCTAATTAGTGCAGTATACATTTCTATACATATATTGTTTTTACCAAGCCTGCGGGGAAATTATACCGTTACGCGGTTGACAATAGTACCGTTTCGCGTACTACTTATATATCATTGTTTCTATAACCATAATGACTCTGCTGATTAAGTACATATTTTATAATATATTTTTCCCAAATAATAGACAATATTCGGTATGTACGTGAACGATCAATTCACTTTGGTCTAAGTATAGTAAACTGTTGGTGTTTAAACGTTAATTTAATATCAGAATAAAAAAAACTCCTCTCCTGGGTGCTTAGCCAAGTTGCCAATCGTTAACGCTTAGTAGCGTATCGTAGTTTTCCCTCTCTGTCGCTTTTTCGTATTAGTGCGACAAAGACAGTTAGCTGCTTCTCGCTTACGATTGACGATTAAGCGTTAGCGATTAGCAACTTGTCTAAGCACCCTGTTCTAGTGACAACAACATTTAAAAAAAAAAACACACTATCAATCAAATATAGATTTTATATTGGAAAAATGTTACCAAGATGAAGTTACTGTACATAGGTAATTATACTATCGTATAATATCGTATCTTACTCGTGACAAACGGTGTTAACCAGTTTACTAATATTAATTTGTTATGGCTGTGCTAGACAGAGTCTGCGGTCGTAATTATTTTTAATTACTTCCTATTTTTATTAATCTATCGACTCATACACAAATAACGCTGAATAGTACTTAGTAAGAAAAATATCTTACCAACACGAATTTACTCTGCTCATAAAATGTACTCAATAACATAGGTCTTAAATATAGCAGTGTAGTTAATCATTTATAAATAGTCACATTAGTTTTAGATGACGATCGCGAAATGAGTAATTGGAGAAGATTAAACAGCGTTATGTAACAAATAGGCAGTGACCCAGTGCGAGCCTGTCGCCAGAAGCGAGCCGAACGGCAATTTCCTTCGCGTCGACACTGGCCGAAGATCAAACGTGCGATTATCGGGATCCTGCGGACGATGGCTAGGTTAAAATGAGGCTACAGTTTCATAACATTTTTATTTTTAAGGTAACGTTATTACGGTACTAAAGGAAGTTTGATGACCGAGAATATTCAACTCTGTATACGGCTTCGTTCGCGTAAGTTGTATTTTTAAGAAATGGAGTGGATTGCTTTCGGAAATAACAGATTTATGTCCCTGGCAATAGTCGCCTTTAGTTAATCAACGTAGAATTTCAACGGTCACATGCAATACAATTGGTGCAAATTTTAAAAGGTGCTATAAAGGTACCAAAGGTCCAAAATTTTTATTTAGTATACTTACTACGTTTGGAAGTTTCCGAAACGGGAAGGCACCGATTTAATTTAATTGATATATTTACTAAATTTTCTTACAGTAGATACATGGTCAAAATGGTGTACTCGTATATCATAGATTGAGTAGGTATACCAACCATATTTTATCTGTACCTAATATACCTATTTCAATATTCAACTATTAATTCAATGGCGAACAGTTCAGGCAGAGAATACGTAAGAAATATTCAATTATTTTTTAAGGTTCTTAACACTCAACAGGTTTGCGTGTCGCGAAGTTCGCGCAATCGTCTGTCAGCTTTGGCACGATCGCATTAAAATGCGCTAACAAAGCTGTACAGGTACAAGCTCAAACGTCTTTAAACGGATACGACTCGAGTCGCATGACGACAGAGTGCCTCTTAAACTAAGTTTAAACAGAATGAAAACTCTTTCTTTGCTTATTCGCAGATAATCTCATACTTGTCCTAGTCAAGACTGAAAGCTTAGTTGCTAGCCTACAAAAAGAAAGTACGCTGAGGAATTAACGCCGTCCAGTTAAATGTATGAACGTATATTGTGCAGGATAAAAATACATGATCGTCTTAATAACAGTACTCATTCAGACTCTTAGAGATGACGAGTATCGGAAAGTACCTACATCAGTCGACATACACCTCGAAGTAAATATTCCTAAACCTGGTTGGATTCATAGTAATAGTTAGTTAGTACCTGTATTAAGATAAGTAACAACTAGACAAAACTACGTGGCTTAGTAAGTACTGAAAACTTTTGACATCTTTGAATAATTCATCCGCCAAGCCAGGAATTACCTAATGGAAAACACCGATGCTGCTGTCCAATCACTTTACTAGAATAGCTGAAGAGTTTTTCTACAAAGTTCCGATCGTGACCCAAGATTTCCGTTATTTTTCCGATTCCGATTTTTCGTAAAACTCTATGAGAAAAGTTCAACACCTATCCAACGACACTCCACACGACATTATACGTGTATTAGGATTAGGATTAACCGAAATCGATTATAGCTACCGTCGATTTTACCTATAGTTTCCAACAGAACCATAAAAAGGGACATGATGCGATAGCTGATCGTGATTGGTTGTAAAGATTATGCCATCGTTTGTAATAATGCTACAATTCATTTAAGTACATTTCATCGAACAGGGCTTATGAAACGACAACAGCGGCGCGGACTACTTAATTGCGTAAATTTCGGACCGATACTAGTATACACTTGAGTTTTCAAAGTATCAACGTCTCGAATTTAAAAATCACTTAAATCTCAAATTTAAAATATTTAGGAGTTGATTGTCTCGACAATTTGCTCAGCTAAGGAGCCTAAAGGCTACAAGTAATACAAATGTAGGTGGATTTAGTTAACAAAACAGACTTTAGGCCCCTGGTTGTACAAGTACTATGTACAGTATGTACCCTACGAGTAACATAAAACATGTTGGCACATTGAAATGTTTTGTAGTCTCTTATAAATAATAGGTATGTAGATGTGAAACGCATAAATTTTGATCTATCTCACCTCGTACCTACATACATCATGCTTAGGTATTACAGAATCCGGTTGGGACTAGTAGGCAGGTGTAAGTCAAAACATTGGAGGTTGTTTGTCATTCGAATTTCTCGTCTCCTTGATCAATATGAGTTAACTTGATTAATATTCTTGTCTTCTAGTGAAGTAGTTATTTATTAAAATTATTTGTAATAGTAGTGTTGTGACCACTAAATTCTGGATTTCATCATTAAACGTTAAAATACATATAATAAATAGGAACGAATCAAAATAACCTTAATGTTTATGTCGTTCTAAGACAAAATATTCCATTTGATCGTTTGTCAACAGATTGACATTTGCTATCATATAATTATATTATTGGGATTGACCGTCATAGTCATGTTAAACGGCCAGGCTACCTTTTGCTTAAGAACGATGTTGTTAACAGAGCCCCGTTTGTTTTTTTGCGGTTTACTTGTAACCATGACAGTCTAATTGATGTTAAGTAAAATGTATGATGCAGTTAACACCTTGGTTTGCGAAGGTTTTAAGAGAATTTGAAAATACTTAACCTTGCTTGGTCAGTTGCGTTATTTTCTTTGGAGATCTCAATGTTACGCTGGAGAGACTCTTGAAGCTTCGCATAGTGTCGGATGAACTTGAATGTGCATGATTGATCGACTCATTGACGTATTGATTTATTATGAAGCTTACGCGGCAGTCAATGGCAAACTTTGTCATCGTTTTGTGTGATATAGATATCTAAGTAGGTAGGTACAATACACTAACTTGACGTTGACGCTGTGCGTCGATAGAACTTTCACGATTTTTGTTATACATTATTTAAGTAGACGGGATGGAATTTAAAACACCACGATTGTAGAGAAACTGTAAATGCGTGTTAAACCTTCTAATTTTTCTCAATCTGCAATAAAAAAATAATTTTCGATAAATAAAATCTATAAAGAATGAACTATGACAATTCATGCGTCTAAAGCGGCAATTACACTTGGCAGTTCGCCGCATGCAAATATTGTCGATTGTCTGGCAACCTCGTAGTTTGATTCGGCGAACCGCATTAGGCGAATGACCGACTGTAATTGCCGCTTACATGTTTTCCCGTCATTACGGTCAGATACTAATGTGGATGAATGCTGTTCTTCCCGTTTTATTTTGTAATTATATATGCTGTCGTTTTAGTAGTACATATATACGTACATTGTACATAGTAACATGGGATACACTTGTAGTACTGTTATACTTATAATAGAAAGAAAATAAATAAGTTATATAATTGATTGATAATCTGTCCATTTTTTCTAAAAAATATTTGTTTCAGTCTCAAACATCTGCCGATTATCGTTTTTATTATTCAACTAGATTACGGCCTTGAGGAAGATTTCATTTCATAGCCCACAAAACCGTAAGTAAACAGGATACTAAACAGTGGAGCTTGTAAAAAAACAAGCAATGATTCCAAATATTATATACCTACTACAGAAATAAGCATAGGTACTGCACAATAAATAGGTATGTATAGGTATCGGTATCAAAACGAACGAACGTGTTACAGAGATGAAGTGGACTGAGTGCACTCGATACTCGGCTATGTAACTGACGTCGCATCCGCGCTCGGATGATCGAACACACGGATTGTATTCATGCCTCTCCTTTCACTTACATACTTGTATTAGTTGTATTTAGCAATTTCAAAACCTCTTATCCGTTTAGATAACACTTTAACCAACTGTTACTTTTGTACCTTACGTTTAAATACTCAAATCGGTGTGTAAGGTACTTAGTTAAGGCGACTTAAGACGAGGTGGGTCGTAGGTCAAACCATAGGCCATATAAGTATATTTTCTACTGAAGTCGCGTCACCATTTTTAATTGTAATGTTTAATAGTTAGTGTCATTATACTCGTTCATTCGCCACAGACGCAAGGCAATCCGCGTTTTCCAGATAATCATCATCCAAAAGGGTGCCCAACAACGGGGAAGACAACGCGTGAAGCCATTATGCTCCTGACTCAACCATAGACGCTACCTATCTGATTTATAACTACGGTTGAAATGTTGGCGGCATTTGATTAAAAGCACTAAAATTGACAGTACCAATCACCAAGATAATAATGCAAATAGCATTCGTTCAGTTCTAACAGGAGTTGTTAATGAATTTAAAGATGATATTTTTGATAACCTAGAAAATAGATAAGACATTTGAAGGGTCCACGGAAAGAACATCTAGTCAATTCAAATTACAGAAGGACAAACCACCTTGCTTTTAACAGAATAATGTGTGAATTTGCCCTGATTTTTTTAAGCACTGGACATGTTTTTATCCGTGGACCCTTCATTCAAGGGTTCGAGAACATTATCAAAATACAGAAGTGCTTTGTTTAAAAAACGACTTGGGGCACCAATATACGTACGAATCACAGCACCGAGCTGTTTGCCGACGTGCATCTGCATCGGTTGTTACTTCCTGAAACGTAGAACATGTGAATATAATCCTTTTACCGTAATGTGCATAAATCATTTCAACACAGCGTAACATCGTTACAAACAGAGCGAAAAACGTATTGCTAAGTTTTTAGAAGAATATTTTTAAGATTTATACATTTAGAATATATATTTTACTTAACTACTGGTAGTACTGGTACTTTTTCAAATCGTAAAGGTATTCATTCGTTTTCTAATCAATCGACAAACATCATACGAGCACTTTCGATTGTTCGGAGTGCCCTTTGCGTGATGTAAAATTCTGAAAATTCATTTCTGAAAATGTTTGGTATAATATTGAGTCTAAGCATAGGTACTTCTTTTAATGAAAATATTGTTTCACATACATATTTCATATTATAAAGTTGGTTAGGTTTACTATTTTTGTAACTAAAATGTTTTTTTCTAGAAGTTACTATGCATAATATCTGCAGGTCTAATTATTGCTTTTAGATATAAAGTATTGTCTTATACCTTCTTGTTATGTTTTTAAATAGACGGATCTATTTAAGAAGCGCATAAAATATATGCAATATAAACTTTTAAATTCTATTTAAT
The DNA here is from genome assembly GCA_025490895.1 of Thaumatotibia leucotreta. Classification (NCBI taxonomy): domain Eukaryota; kingdom Metazoa; phylum Arthropoda; class Insecta; order Lepidoptera; family Tortricidae; genus Thaumatotibia; species Thaumatotibia leucotreta. The sequence continues at coordinate 10,514 of JALPQI010014455.1, read as the reverse complement.
ATTTTCTAAATGTGACACGTATGTATTTAGTTGCGACTTGATCTCATATATTGAGGTGAAACTACTTGTCTAAAATGCTAAATGTGAATTTATTAGGTTCGATAAATACGCCGTCTCAAACAACCGGAACAGTGTGTCGCGAGATATTTCCGAACAATTTAACATAAGCCTTAAAGAGCAAAACGAACGAAAACGAATTTGGTTCTCCGTTTTTCTTCGCCTTCTTTAACACTTGCGCCCCCCGGGACACTTTGTCCGGGCTTAATCTGTCATGTGTGGGTGTATAATAAGGATTATTCAGTTACTCACTTATTCAATTACCTACCTAATGAAATGACTGACGGCTCTAAAACTGTCACTCTCTTTCATATAATAATTATTATCATTAATAAACTGGGTACGAGCTTTGCAACAAATCATGCCTACTGCTTACCTATACTGGTTCGATTCCTGGGTGCTTAGACAAGTTGCCAATCGCTAGCGCTTCATCGTCAATCGTAAGCGAAAGACAGCTAACTGTCTTTGTCGCACTAATATGAAAGAGTGACAGAGAGGGAAAACTACGATACGCTACTAAGCGCTAGCGATTGGCAACTTGGCTAAGCATCCTGGGCCGAGTACACGTATTTTTGTAAGTGTATGAATACAGTTTTTCTTTCTACTAAAAATCGATCTCATGGTTCCTAAGACAAAATTTCGCTATCTGTTATGGTTTTCAAAACCTCCATACTGACCCATTTGGATTGATCACCCTGTAAACTCGTACCTGTACTAAATACTTATGTCTATGACTAACTACTTTGAGTTAGCTACTGTCCTAATAGCCACTGTATACCGTATCCTCGGTCCTAGTCACTGACAGTGCATTTTGCTCGTCCGCTTACGCAGATGCTAATAGAGCTATGGCCGTGATAAGCTCAAGGTAAGGGTAGATGGATCGAGTCGCAGGGTTTCGGTTGAGCCACGCCGCGCGCTCTTGACCTTACGTTAGTAATGTTTAGACGCGTGCCGATGTTACAAACAGGCAGATACTTAACGCCACGGCTCAAATTCCGATTAGCAAATCGTTCCATATGCAAATTCGGAAATTTAAAATATTACATGGTACCCATAACGGAATGGTAAATATTTTGTAGATATTAGATTGCCAAACATTGTGTAAGCAGACCAATATATTTTAATAATATTATGCCTCATAGTTACTTATTTACACCATTTTACTTACGTTAGTCTCTGTAACTTGTGACACATGTTTTTCTACATGTTTACGATTCACAAAATCTTGTAACTTGTAATACAAGGGGAAGTCTCTTTTTAACACTATTAATTAACTAAGGACTTCCGCTCGTATTACAAATTAAAAGCTTTCGAGAAATAGGCCCCTGATCGTCTGACTCGATTGATACATTACTATCACCACCATACCTCCATATATAGGATTGCAATATTACGAGCCAAGCTTTGCCGACAGAACAGTGAGAAAATACGACGAAAACGAATGAACTTGTAGGTAAGTATTTCGAAGAACTAAGACTACTACTGTAGGTTCTTGTATGTGCCACCATCGACCATGGGTACACCCTTCAAAACATTTAATATTTCACTTGGCTATGAATTAAAATACCTACGATACTTAATACATTTAATTTAGCTTGACGTAAAAATGATAAAAACAATCTCAGACTCTTGCTCCATTTTTACACTCCGTAGGCAATAAATGGGCATGCCTATAAAAGAGGCTTTTATCCCCGATTAGCCCAGTGCCAGAGGAAACCATCTCCCGTTTTATTAATCCCCAATTGCGTAATAAACTAGACCCATAGACAACGCGGTAGCCGGCTAAATTACATTACAGTTAGGGCGAGAGGTGCCGCTTTAATATAATAACCTCAACCACTCAAGACCGCCACAGCAAATCATCTGCAAGGGGACCTGCTTAAATTTACCCTAAAAATAAGTCTGAGACACTAGTAGCATTTTTCACGACGTATGTAGTTAATTATTTTAACATGTTTACATTATGATGCAAAACTCTGACGAAATTCACGAGAGCAAATCCTCCTGTCTACATAATGTAAATCGAATAAGAAAATATTTTGGGGATATTAATACCAATGGTTCTCATTTTAATTTATTTTATTTAAATGTATTTTATTTTTTAAAACAAAAGTTTAGTCAGTTTACCTAATATCAAATTATCTACACACATATATTTGTAAATGTGATACATGGCTCTATTACTAATTTGATTGCAGGTAGTTATGTAGTTAATGGAAACATCTATAAAGGAATTGATGCTTATCCTGTTAATGTATAATAATTGCCATACTTTTGTTGCACGGATGTACCTTTTTAGGTACATTTATCCATCTTGTAATAGAGCCATGCACCACATTTATAAATTAAAAGTAAGTATTAAGTGCCTAAACAGGCAAAACTTATGCTTTAAAATGATAATAATTAGAATGTAAGAGTAGAAAATCAGAAGCTGAGACATAAATATACTGAATTGTTTCTAAATACTGGAAATTAGTGTGTGTCGTACCGGTCGCTCGACAAGCCATACCAATGCCTAGTTGCACTGGAGCTTTGTGGGCGAAAACGGGGGGTGAGAGTAAACATTTACCTAGCGGAGTCGCGTTAAATCTGTCTAGATCTAAATCCATTAAATTGTTCGTGCTTATCGACCGCTCGCTGGTTCAGAATACCTACACGTTTATTTTCAACTTTAAGTACTCTAAGAATCCAATATAAAACTACTAATTGTTTCTTTAGTACGGTCAAATCGTAGGTACATTAAACTCGCAAAACATGTAGTAAAGCTGCAATTTTGGTATGTTATTTAGACACCATAGGGCAGTATAAAACCACATTTTGCAAGGAAAAAAAAGTTGTGCTAGCTGCGTTATACGTGAAAAACTGTGAAATTTACTGTCTATTTTTAGTTTCTGGTTTTTATAAAAAAAGCCTTACGTTTTTTGACAATATGTATCAGGTAACGTTTAAAGATGAATGAATTTGTAACAAGATGAGATAACATGCATTACCGTAGGTCTTATAGTTTCAGATATTCAAGACTTCAAATAGTATCCTGTTTTGTAAACTAGATAAAATGTTGAGTTTTGCTAACGTTCTTGGTTTAATATCGCCTTACCTAATTATGCTACGAAAAACATGAAATAATTATCTTATAGCGCAATTAATATTCTTTCATTTAAGGGTAAAATCAGGTCAGTAAACTTTGTAATTGAAACTAAAAACGCGAAATTCAAAAAGCAGGAGGTCCGCTATCTAAGTTTTTCATACAAATGGCAAGTAGTGTTGCAAAGCTGCAATTTTTGTATATTATAAAGGCTCTATAGGGATGTACGAAAATGCATATTACAAGAAGAAAAAAAAAGGATTTAGGTATAGGACGTAAAAAACTGAAAAAAAATCGGACTTTTTTTAGTTTTTGACGTTTAACTAAAAAACTATAACTTTTTGATACTACTTGCTATTAAACTATGAAAGAATATTAAATTTGAAAGGATTTGAGCTACCTTGCATTACCCTAAATTATATAGATTTAGAGGTACGACATTTCAAAATGTGCCCCTCATTAATTTAAGAAAATAAATGCATGTTTTGAAGCCTCGTATACCCCGAACTATATAAGACTTACAGTAATTGTTATCGGCTCAATTTGTTCCAAATTTAATGTAGTTATTATCTACAATAACTTTTTTTCTTAGCGCGAACGTTTTGCCAATATTTAGTGAATAGCTTTTAGTACGGTCAAATCGTTCATTAAACTCGCAAAACATGTAGTAAAGCTGCATTTTTGATATGTTATTTAGACACCATAGGGCAGTATAAAACCACATTTTGCAAGCAAAAAAAAGTTGTGCTAGCTGCGTTATACGTGAAAAACTGTGAAATTTACTGTCTATTTTTAGTTTCTGATTTTTATAAAAAAAGCCTTACTTTTTTTGACAATATGTATCAGGTAACGTTTAAAGATGAATAAATTTGTAACAAGATGAGATAACATGCATTACCGTAGGTCTTATAGTTTCAGAGATTCGAGACTTCAAATAGTACCCTGTTTTGTAAACTAGATAAAATGTTGAGTTTTGCTAACGTTTTTGGTTTAATATCGCCTTACCTAATTATGCTACGAAAAACATGAAATAATTATCTTATAACGCAATTAATATTCTTTAATTTAAGGGTAAAATCAGGTTAGTAAACTTTGTAATTGAAACTAAAAACGCGAAATTCAAAAAGCAGGAGGTCCGCTATCTAAGTTTTTCATACAAATGGCAAGTCGTGTTGCAAAGCTGCAATTTTTGTATATTATATAGGCTCTATAGGGATGTACGAAAATGCATATTACAAGAAGAAGAAAAAAAGGATTTAGGTATAGGACGTAAAAAACTGAAAAAAAATCGGACTTTTTTTAGTTTTTGACGTTTACCTAAAAAACTATAACTTTTTGATACTAATTGCTACAAAACTATGAAAGAATATTAAATTTGAAAGGATTTGAGCTACCTTGCATTACCTTAAACTATATAGATTTAGAGATACGACATTTCAAAATGTGCCCTTCATTAACTTAAGAAAATAAATGCATGTTTTGAAGCCTCGTGTACCCCCAACTATAAGACTTACAGTAATTGTTATCGGCTCAATTTGTTCCAAATTTAATGTAGTTATTATCTACAATTACTTTTTTTTCTTAGGGCGAACGTTTTGCCAATATTTAGTGAATAGCTTTAACGTAACCTAAAATTTGTTTATGTTTTGATAAAAGGGCACTTTATGAAATGTCGTATCTCAAAGTATATATAACTTACGGTGATGCAACGTAGCTCAAATCCTTTCAAATTTAATGTTCTTTCTTAGTTTTATAGCAATCAGCATCAAAAAGATAATAGATTTTTAGTTAAATGTCAAAAACTAAAAAAAGTGCGAATTTTTTTCCGTTTTTTACGTCCTATGCCCAAATTATTTTTTTGTTTTTCTTTTAATATGCATTTTCGTATATATCTATAAGGCCTTTATAATATACCAAAATTGCAGCTTTGCAACTCGACTTGCGATTTGTATGAAAAACTTAGATAGCGGGCCTCCTGCCTTTGGAATTTCGGGTTTATACTTTCAACTACAAAGTTCACTGACCTAATTTTACCCTTAAATTAAAGAATATTAAGTGCGCTATAAGGTCATTATTGCATGTTTTTCGTAGCATAATTAGGTGAGGCAATATTAAGTCGAAAACGTTAGCAAAACACAAAATTTTATCTAGTTTACAAAAAGGGGTACTTTTTAAAGTCTCGAATCTCTGAAACTATAAGACCTACGATAATGCATGTTAGCTCAACTTGTTGGAAATTTATTAGTCTTTAAACGTTTGTTCACATATGATATCAAAAAACGTAAGGTTTTTTAAATAAAAATCAGAAACTAAAAAATGGCCGTAAATTTCGCAGTTTTTCACGTACTACCCAGCTAGCACAACTTTTTTTTGCTTGCAAAATATGGTTTTATACTGTCCTATGATGTCTAAACAACATACCAAAAATGCAGCGATACTACTTGATTTGCGAGTTTAGGGTAAAATTATGTACGATTTGACCGTACTATTTAACGTAACCTAAAATTTGTTTATGTTTTGATAAAAGGGCACTTTATGAAATGTCGTATCTCAAAACATATATAACTTACGGTGATGCAACGTAGCTCAAATCCTTTCAAATGTTCTTTCTTAGTTTTATAGCAATCAGTATCAAGAATATAATAGATTTTTAGTTAAACGTCAAAAACTAAAAAAAGTGCGATTTTTTTTCCGTTTTTTACGTCCTATGCCCAAATTATTTTTTTGTTTTTCTTTTAATATGCATTTTCGTATACATCTATAAGGCCTTTATAATATACCAAAAATTGCAGCTTTGCAACTCGACTTGCGATTTGTATGAAAAACTTATATAGCGGGCCTCCTGCCTTTGGAATTTCGGGTTTATACTTTCAACTACAAAGTTCACAGACCTAATTTTACCCTTAAATTAAAGAATATTAAGTGCGCTATAAGGTCATTATTGCATGTTTTTCGTAGCATAATTAGGTGAGGCGATATTAAGTCGAAAACGTTAGCAAAACACAAAATTTTATCTAGTTTACAAAAAGGGGTACTTTTTAAAGTCTCGAATCTCTGAAACTATAAGACCTACGTTAATGCATGTTAGCTCAACTTGTTGGAAAAGTATTAGTCTTTAATCGTTTATTTACATATGATATCAAAAAACGAAAGGTTTTTTAAATAAAAATCAGAAACTAAAAAATGGCCGTAAATTTCGCAGTTTTTTACGTACTACCCAGCTAGCACAACTTTTTTTTGCTTGCAAAATATGGTTTTATTCTGTCCTATGGTGTCTTAACAACATACGAAAAATGCAGCGAATATACTTGATTTGCGAGTTTAGGGTAAAATTATGTACGATTTGACGGTACTACTTGGTCATTGTTGTTTTATATATATTTAAGCATATGTTACTCAATTCTACGGTACGATTTTGAACCGTTTGGCGTAGAAACTTTAGGTTCTTGGGGCCCCAGCGCACGCAAATTGTTTGCTGAGATCGCGAAAGGTCTGGTTGATGTAACTAAAGACCGAAGAGCTGGCGACTTCCTCGCACAACGCATCAGTATTGCGATACAGCGAGGAAATGCCGCCAGCATCCTCGGTACAGTCGGTACAATGCCACAAGGGCCAATCTTAGATATAGGTTAGGTTAAGTAGATTAGTTAGATTTAATCTATGTACATAAATTGTAGTTTTGAAAATAAATATATTTAAAAACTCAATTCTTAATTGAAATTACCGTTAAAGTAGGTATCTTTATGTAAGATTGTCACACGTTCTTTATTTATTAATAAGTATAAATGAAGTATTATGCAAAAATATAATCATTGAATACACTTTTATACCTAATTTTAGTAACGAAATTCCCGTGATTCTATTTTTAATGGCTGGTTAAAATAGTTGCCAGTTGATACATAAAATGTCGTAACTAAAAGACCTTACTATGATAATTGAAAAGTAATGTAAAGTAAAAAATTATGTCCTCTCTATATTTGCCGATTTCTAAGAATGTACATTTGACAGTTTAGAAATTAACCTTATATATACGACGTTAAGACTATCGGAAAAATGGTGAGTCTTACCCTCATATTAATAAGGATTGATCAATAACTGTCAAAAGTTCATTCTCAGAAATCGGCAACTATAATGCAAATAAAAAAAACCGGCCAAGTGCGAGTCAGACTCGCGCGCAAAGGGTTCCGTACCATTATCAATTTATTATTAAAAAAATACAGTTAAATCAACCTATCTCAAAAACTATAGGAGATAATTTAATCAAACCAAAAATCGTTGATAGAGTTTATTAATGTGCATAACATATATTTTTTTCAGAATTTTATATCGCGTAGTTTAAAAAATAGAGAGGGGGGCACCTTTTTCAGACTTTGAGACCTGATATCTCGAAAACGATTTGCTTAAATAAAAATGTGATGTATAAACCTTCATATCATTTTCAAAGACCTTTCTATTAATACTCCACACGCTTATGTACAACTAAAAAAAAAATTATATCCCTCAGTTACATGTATGGAGGGCCCCCACCCCAATGGTTTTTTTTACAATTTAGTATCACATTCCTGTAGCGGTTCGTACAACACATATCCTTACCAAATTTCGTTACTGTAGCATTTATAGTTTCCGAGTAAATGGGCTGTGACAGACGGACAGACGGACATGACGAATCTATAAGGGTTCCGTTTTTGCCATTTTGGCTACGGAACCCTAAAAACGAACAATATTGACCTATCTAAAGGGTGTAAGTCTAATACGGGCAAAGCTCTTGACGAGTTAGTTTAGGACATAATAAGTACATTTAGATTACTTTTACTTAAAATTAGAGCAACAAAATTATCCATACAAAATAATTCGGTGCGCAATGTAGAGCAATACACTCAAGTTAAACGCTCGTTGACAGCTAGTTTCAAAAGCAGATGACTGAGATGTTATAGCTGCCATATAAATAATAACAAATGTTCGTACCTACATTGCTGCTCCGTAATTAAGTGTAACTTAAAAAAGAAACCTCGTAATCCATGATTACACTGATGACTTCCATGCCTGGTTTAATTGATCGCCGGTATTAGATTTACACGCGGTATAAACACATCAGGGTGCTTAGCCAAGTTGCCAATCGCTAGCGTTTAAACGTCAATCGTAAGCGATAGTCAGCTAACTGTCTTTGTCGCACTAATATGCAAGAGTGACAGAGAGGGAAAACTACGATACGCTACCAAGCGCTAGCGATTGGCAACTTGGCTAAGCATCCAGCTAGCTGTGTACAGCGCCATCTATCGTCGAACTGATTCACAAAATTTTTAAATGAGATGGTTTTTTCTTATTAACCCTGTATAGGCCTCAAAAACGTCCACCCTATAACACTGTCTTTTTGTATTTTTTTCTTATACAAAAATTCTGTTTTTTTCCGACGGGATGGCGTTGAGGCTTGAATCTAGGATTTTTTTGTATCTTGCCCGTTAAAGGGTTCAATTTGGTTATTACTATTTTTATGTAAAATCAGTCCTATGATAAACAAATGATAGACTTGATTTTGCAAATAAATTTGGAAATGTTGAGTTAATTAAAAATAACATTTTTAAATGTAGAGGTAATATTTATCCTGTAACTAAAACAATAGCAATAAAATACGAGTAGGTATGTCATGTTTACATTGGTGAACTTGGGACACGATACTTTTTCTTTTTCCTTCATAGATAATTTCATGTTTCACTTCAATTTGAGGTTTTCCAATTGATACGAGTATCCCTCTCGTCGTAGTATGTATAATTTAAAATCTTCTTATCGGATATTTTCCGTAGTTAATTCCTAATAAAAATAGAATAATTTAATGTGGTGTGGCAAGCGTTGTTTTTCTTCAATCTTAAGTGGTTCAAGAACCACTCGTATTCAACACCGTTAAATGTCTCAAGAGATATTAGACGGACGGACAGAGTCGCAACATAAGTGTTCTCAGTAAACCCCCTTTTTTGGTACTGAACCATAAAAATGAAACTAATACCTATACAAAATACGTACCAACGCTATTGGAGTTTGGAAGCTAGACCAACGTCTAGCTCACAGAGCCACTAGAATTTTATTACGGGGACGGCGAACGATTTTTCAAAGTGGAAGCCTAAAAAGAAATTTTTATTCACTCACTATTCAGAAATTGGACAAATCCCAATGAGAGTGACTTGAACCATTCAACCTTTTCATAAAAACGAAATACCTATACCTTCTACATTTACAAATTCTTGTAGGCGTATTTGCTTGCCCAGCAGACGAAGGGATTGATTATTCTATTAGCAAAGGGTTAGTTCACGTAAACAAATCGTTCTCATCTACATCTATTTACCGTAGCCCATTTTTTACCAATCAGCACTAATATTCCTATATTTTAGTGTCATAAAAGTGACGCGGTATTTGTTTTAGTCTTTAGATTTTGAGAATGAGAGAAATGTTTTAAGAACTAAGGCTTATATTATCATCAGTTCATATTGTGGACAATGGTTTTACCACTTAGAACCCATAGATATTTTAAATGCTTTAACAATAAGGCTACGAAAGGTTACGAAAAATCAAACTAACGATATGAATGTTCCTGTTCATTACAAGCAACTCTCATTTTACTTTATAAGTAGTGCCAAAATTCCAGTAGAATGGACGTTATCAATAGGACGCGAAGCAAAGGCCATTTTCATGGAAATGAATGCGAGACTTGAGCCAGGACGTCTATTGAGCTGGCTTTATTGACCGCAGTGGGATTAGAAGCTCTCAGTGCCAGTACCTCTGCCTACAAACTTTATAAGGGGAATGTCAGGCGGCAGTAGATACCGTCAGACAAAATGAAATATTTGTTTCCTGAGCCTCTCATTGCATTGTTACTAACTGCGAACAAATAATATGCGTACCTAAATAAAATCGAATTCTTGTATTAAACTAGAACCTAAATACACTCTCGGTCAAAGAATACGGGTTGGGTATAAACAATTTTTCATAAAAAAAACTGATTTTTAATAGATGAAGAAAATATTTACGGGATAAGTGGAATCCAATGTAATATTGTATTGGAATTTCCCTGATTTTACAATCGCATCGGAAAAAACAATTTAATTTATCGTCAGGTAACTCCGTGGATATAAAAATAGGAAGTCATGATTACAAAGCCCTTTTTTCCATACATATTTCGTGATTTTTAAAACACTCCAAAATGTTGCCTGCTCTAATCGATCTAACAATCATCTTTTTTCTATGATATATTCAGGAAAATTACAATATAATCTGATGTTAAAAAGGATTCTACTTATCCTGTAAATATTTGAAAATTGTCTTTGAAATCAGCCCGATTGCAGTATTTTCTAAGAAAAAATACACCTGACTGATCGCGAGT